>CM039502.1:13423142-13670375 GCA_022432975.1 Begonia masoniana
TTTTTTTTTTTTTTTTTTTTTTTTTTTTTTTTTTTTTTTTTTTTTTTTTTTTTTTTTTTTTTTTTTTTTTTTTTTTTTTTTTTTTTTTTTTTTTTTTTTTTTTTTTTTTTTTTTTTTTTTTTTTTTTTTTTTTTTTTTTTTTTTTTTTTTTTTTTTTTTTTTTTTTTTTTTTTTTTTTTTTTTTTTTTTTTTTTTTTTTTTTTTTTTTTTTTTTTTTTTTTTTTTTTTTTTTTTTTTTTTTTTTTTTTTTTTTTTTTTTTTTTTTTTTTTTTTTTTTTTTTTTTTTTTTTTTTTTTTTTTTTTTTTTTTTTTTTTTTTTTTTTTTTTTTTTTTTTTTTTTTTTTTTTTTTTTTTTTTTTTTTTTTTTTTTTTTTTTTTTTTTTTTTTTTTTTTTTTTTTTTTTTTTTTTTTTTTTTTTTTTTTTTTTTTTTTTTTTTTTTTTTTTTTTTTTTTTTTTTTTTTTTTTTTTTTTTTTTTTTTTTTTTTTTTTTTTTTTTTTTTTTTTTTTTTTTTTTTTTTTTTTTTTTTTTTTTTTTTTTTTTTTTTTTTTTTTTTTTTTTTTTTTTTTTTTTTTTTTTTTTTTTTTTTTTTTTTTTTTTTTTTTTTTTTTTTTTTTTTTTTTTTTTTTTTTTTTTTTTTTTTTTTTTTTTTTTTTTTTTTTTTTTTTTTTTTTTTTTTTTTTTTTTTTTTTTTTTTTTTTTTTTTTTTTTTTTTTTTTTTTTTTTTTTTTTTTTTTTTTTTTTTTTTTTTTTTTTTTTTTTTTTTTTTTTTTTTTTTTTTTTTTTTTTTTTTTTTTTTTTTTTTTTTTTTTTTTTTTTTTTTTTTTTTTTTTTTTTTTTTTTTTTTTTTTTTTTTTTTTTTTTTTTTTTTTTTTTTTTTTTTTTTTTTTTTTTTTTTTTTTTTTTTTTTTTTTTTTTTTTTTTTTTTTTTTTTTTTTTTTTTTTTTTTTTTTTTTTTTTTTTTTTTTTTTTTTTTTTTTTTTTTTTTTTTTTTTTTTTTTTTTTTTTTTTTTTTTTTTTTTTTTTTTTTTTTTTTTTTTTTTTTTTTTTTTTTTTTTTTTTTTTTTTTTTTTTTTTTTTTTTTTTTTTTTTTTTTTTTTTTTTTTTTTTTTTTTTTTTTTTTTTTTTTTTTTTTTTTTTTTTTTTTTTTTTTTTTTTTTTTTTTTTTTTTTTTTTTTTTTTTTTTTTTTTTTTTTTTTTTTTTTTTTTTTTTTTTTTTTTTTTTTTTTTTTTTTTTTTTTTTTTTTTTTTTTTTTTTTTTTTTTTTTTTTTTTTTTTTTTTTTTTTTTTTTTTTTTTTTTTTTTTTTTTTTTTTTTTTTTTTTTTTTTTTTTTTTTTTTTTTTTTTTTTTTTTTTTTTTTTTTTTTTTTTTTTTTTTTTTTTTTTTTTTTTTTTTTTTTTTTTTTTTTTTTTTTTTTTTTTTTTTTTTTTTTTTTTTTTTTTTTTTTTTTTTTTTTTTTTTTTTTTTTTTTTTTTTTTTTTTTTTTTTTTTTTTTTTTTTTTTTTTTTTTTTTTTTTTTTTTTTTTTTTTTTTTTTTTTTTTTTTTTTTTTTTTTTTTTTTTTTTTTTTTTTTTTTTTTTTTTTTTTTTTTTTTTTTTTTTTTTTTTTTTTTTTTTTTTGTCAGACTGAATCATGCGATGAAAGAAGTGAAACGCTTCTTCTGCGCTTACATCACCAGAGTTGCAGTTTGCTTGAAGGAACTTCTGAAGTCGTCTTGCTGTCAAAACCCCAGGTTTCGATTCTTCAGGCGAATTTTCTGGATGCGAGGACGTCGTTTCAGCCGGGATTGTGAAAAGAGATGATAGTTTTCTAGGATTTCGGGGTTTTGAAGGAGGTGGTTTTGGTGGGTGTGTGAACAAAGATGAAAGTTTTACCATTTGGATGAGAAGCTGGAGAAGAAAACGAGTCGGCAGCGGCAGAAGAAGTCACGCGACGAGTCTGCTGGACCATTCGAGGAAGAAGGTTTCGAGTTCTCTCCTCTGTGGAAGACGAACTTGGAAGACTGCAATTTTGTTATTGAAAAGCAACTATTTTAAGTATTTTATTTTGCTTTTAATTATATGTTAAAATTAAATTTAATTTGGGTAGAGTTTGATAACCTAATTTCTATTCCTTTTTTAACAAACCAATTTTTGAAACCAAACCCTAATCAATGTTTTAGGTTTTGTTCAAGTTAGTTCCATTCCAATTTTGATTTTGGTTTTAGATTGTTTCTATATATACATATCAACCATAATAAAAAAATTTTTTGCTTAGATTTTTTTATTTGATTTGTACTAAGTTTGAGTCAATTTGGACTCGATTTTAATTAATTTTAGTTGGTTTAAGCATGATTAAACTCATTTCAAGTGATTACGTTCATTTTTTTTGTAATTTAAAAAAAAAAAAAAAAAAAAAAAAAAAAAAAAAAAAAAAAAAAAAAAAAAAAAAAAAAAAAAAAAAAAAAAAAAAAAAAAAAAAAAAAAAAAAAAAAAAAAAAAAAAAAAAAAAAAAAAAAAAAAAAAAAAAAAAAAAAAAAAAAAAAAAAAAAAAAAAAAAAAAAAAAAAAAAAAAAAAAAAAAAAAAAAAAAAAAAAAAAAAAAAAAAAAAAAAAAAAAAAAAAAAAAAAAAAAAAAAAAAAAAAAAAAAAAAAAAAAAAAAAAAAAAAAAAAAAAAAAAAAAAAAAAAAAAAAAAAAAAAAAAAAAAAAAAAAAAAAAAAAAAAAAAAAAAAAAAAAAAAAAAAAAAAAAAAAAAAAAAAAAAAAAAAAAAAAAAAAAAAAAAAAAAAAAAAAAAAAAAAAAAAAAAAAAAAAAAAAAAAAAAAAAAAAAAAAAAAAAAAAAAAAAAAAAAAAAAAAAAAAAAAAAAAAAAAAAAAAAAAAAAAAAAAAAAAAAAAAAAAAAAAAAAAAAAAAAAAAAAAAAAAAAAAAAAAAAAAAAAAAAAAAAAAAAAAAAAAAAAAAAAAAAAAAAAAAAAAAAAAAAAAAAAAAAAAAAAAAAAAAAAAAAAAAAAAAAAAAAAAAAAAAAAAAAAAAAAAAAAAAAAAAAAAAAAAAAAAAAAAAAAAAAAAAAAAAAAAAAAAAAAAAAAAAAAAAAAAAAAAAAAAAAAAAAAAAAAAAAAAAAAAAAAAAAAAAAAAAAAAAAAAAAAAAAAAAAAAAAAAAAAAAAAAAAAAAAAAAAAAAAAAAAAAAAAAAAAAAAAAAAAAAAAAAAAAAAAAAAAAAAAAAAAAAAAAAAAAAAAAAAAAAAAAAAAAAAAAAAAAAAAAAAAAAAAAAAAAAAAAAAAAAAAAAAAAAAAAAAAAAAAAAAAAAAAAAAAAAAAAAAAAAAAAAAAAAAAAAAAAAAAAAAAAAAAAAAAAAAAAAAAAAAAAAAAAAAAAAAAAAAAAAAAAAAAAAAAAAAAAAAAAAAAAAAAAAAAAAAAAAAAAAAAAAAAAAAAAAAAAAAAAAAAAAAAAAAAAAAAAAAAAAAAAAAAAAAAAAAAAAAAAAAAAAAAAAAAAAAAAAAAAAAAAAAAAAAAAAAAAAAAAAAAAAAAAAAAAAAAAAAAAAAAAAAAAAAAAAAAAAAAAAAAAAAAAAAAAAAAAAAAAAAAAAAAAAAAAAAAAAAAAAAAAAAAAAAAAAGGAAACCTAATTTGATTGATCAGTGTGTTTCTTCAAATAGCTGAAAACACAAGTGGATAGACCAAAAATGCCTTTGATTTTCATGCACTAATTCGAGAACAGTTCTAGAAAAGACAATATCAGAAGAACAAAACCTGTTTTTTTTTTTTTTTTTTTTTTTTTTTTTTTTTTTTTTTTTTTTTTTTTTTTTTTTTTTTTTTTTTTTTTTTTTTTTTTTTTTTTTTTTTTTTTTTTTTTTTTTTTTTTTTTTTTTTTTTTTTTTTTTTTTTTTTTTTTTTTTTTTTTTTTTTTTTTTTTTTTTTTTTTTTTTTTTTTTTTTTTTTTTTTTTTTTTTTTTTTTTTTTTTTTTTTTTTTTTTTTTTTTTTTTTTTTTTTTTTTTTTTTTTTTTTTTTTTTTTTTTTTTTTTTTTTTTTTTTTTTTTTTTTTTTTTTTTTTTTTTTTTTTTTTTTTTTTTTTTTTTTTTTTTTTTTTTTTTTTTTTTTTTTTTTTTTTTTTTTTTTTTTTTTTTTTTTTTTTTTTTTTTTTTTTTTTTTTTTTTTTTTTTTTTTTTTTTTTTTTTTTTTTTTTTTTTTTTTTTTTTTTTTTTTTTTTTTTTTTTTTTTTTTTTTTTTTTTTTTTTTTTTTTTTTTTTTTTTTTTTTTTTTTTTTTTTTTTTTTTTTTTTTTTTTTTTTTTTTTTTTTTTTTTTTTTTTTTTTTTTTTTTTTTTTTTTTTTTTTTTTTTTTTTTTTTTTTTTTTTTTTTTTTTTTTTTTTTTTTTTTTTTTTTTTTTTTTTTTTTTTTTTTTTTTTTTTTTTTTTTTTTTTTTTTTTTTTTTTTTTTTTTTTTTTTTTTTTTTTTTTTTTTTTTTTTTTTTTTTTTTTTTTTTTTTTTTTTTTTTTTTTTTTTTTTTTTTTTTTTTTTTTTTTTTTTTTTTTTTTTTTTTTTTTTTTTTTTTTTTTTTTTTTTTTTTTTTTTTTTTTTTTTTTTTTTTTTTTTTTTTTTTTTTTTTTTTTTTTTTTTTTTTTTTTTTTTTTTTTTTTTTTTTTTTTTTTTTTTTTTTTTTTTTTTTTTTTTTTTTTTTTTTTTTTTTTTTTTTTTTTTTTTTTTTTTTTTTTTTTTTTTTTTTTTTTTTTTTTTTTTTTTTTTTTTTTTTTTTTTTTTTTTTTTTTTTTTTTTTTTTTTTTTTTTTTTTTTTTTTTTTTTTTTTTTTTTTTTTTTTTTTTTTTTTTTTTTTTTTTTTTTTTTTTTTTTTTTTTTTTTTTTTTTTTTTTTTTTTTTTTTTTTTTTTTTTTTTTTTTTTTTTTTTTTTTTTTTTTTTTTTTTTTTTTTTTTTTTTTTTTTTTTTTTTTTTTTTTTTTTTTTTTTTTTTTTTTTTTTTTTTTTTTTTTTTTTTTTTTTTTTTTTTTTTTTTTTTTTTTTTTTTTTTTTTTTTTTTTTTTTTTTTTTTTTTTTTTTTTTTTTTTTTTTTTTTTTTTTTTTTTTTTTTTTTTTTTTTTTTTTTTTTTTTTTTTTTTTTTTTTTTTTTTTTTTTTTTTTTTTTTTTTTTTTTTTTTTTTTTTTTTTTTTTTTTTTTTTTTTTTTTTTTTTTTTTTTTTTTTTTTTTTTTTTTTTTTTTTTTTTTTTTTTTTTTTTTTTTTTTTTTTTTTTTTTTTTTTTTTTTTTTTTTTTTTTTTTTTTTTTTTTTTTTTTTTTTTTTTTTTTTTTTTTTTTTTTTTTTTTTTTTTTTTTTTTTTTTTTTTTTTTTTTTTTTTTTTTTTTTTTTTTTTTTTTTTTTTTTTTTTTTTTTTTTTTTTTTTTTTTTTTTTTTTTTTTTTTTTTTTTTTTTTTTTTTTTTTTTTTTTTTTTTTTTTTTTTTTTTTTTTTTTTTTTTTTTTTTTTTTTTTTTTTTTTTTTTTTTTTTTTTTTTTTTTTTTTTTTTTTTTTTTTTTTTTTTTTTTTTTTTTTTTTTTTTTTTTTTTTTTTTTTTTTTTTTTTTTTTAAAATTTATCAGTTGAAGCAATCAATATCAGCCCTGAAGCAAGAAAATACGTCTGTCTCTTCATATTTCACTCAGCTCAAATCTCTATGGGATGAACTCAATTCCATTGCCCCTGTCACTCCATGTATTTGTGCTAGCGCTAAAATTCTCATTGAACACCAAAATCAAGATCGGGTAATGGAGTTTCTTCAAGGAATCCATGATCGTTTTTCGGCTATTCGGAGTCAAATTCTTTTGATGGAACCGTTTCCATCTGTTCAACGGATCTATAATTTAATACGCCAAGAAGAAAAACAACAGGAGATTCACATTCAAAGTATTCCTACCGTCGATTCGGCGGCATTTCAAGCATCGAGGCCTCAATCTCGACCTCTTGGAAAGCGCCTAACGTCTTTTTTGCAATCACTGTAATAAGCTTGGTCATACTCGAGCTACTTGTTTTCAAATCCATGGTTTCCCAGACAAGCAAATAAAGAAATCAGAATCTCCACAATCTACATCCGCTGTTTTTGCTAGTCATTTCACACCTGATCAATATCAAAAGATTCTTGACATTTTGGTCAAAGAAGATTCTACCATGCCATCAACTCATTTGGCAGGTACAATCCTTACTTGTTTATCTAATGATTGGATTATAGATTCAGGAGCTTCTAGTCACATATGCACATCTCTATCACAATTTAGTTCATATTATTCCATTAATAAACAAATGTCAGTACAGTTACCTGATGGATCTCGAGCATCTGTGACACACATAGGCAAAATTCATTGTTCACCCTCACTCACTCTCACAAATGTTTTCCATATTCCTTCATTTAAATTCAATTTATTATCTGTGTCACAGTTGACAAAATCAACTAATTGTGATGTCATATTTTCAAATTCTGAATGCATCTTTCAGGACTGATTGACGAAACAGAAGATTGGTTTGGGTAGGATCCACAATGGTCTTTATTATCTGGATTCGAATTTCGGTTCTTCTCTTTCTTTCAATGTAACGCCCCGAGTTATCTAAACCCGGTTTGCTACTCAACACACTGAACCGAACCATGACGACTTGATACTAATTTAAAAATATTTCACTCGACAGTCAAAATTTGACATTTTCTAAAACTCGATGTATTTTAAAACTTGCAGCGGAAATCAATCGAACATCAATGCAGTTATATAATCTGTGAAAACATTTTAAAATAATTGTTGGGAGTGTTAAGAATAATGGGCCAAAAATATAAAGCTCTAAAAATGTAGAATACCATGACTTGCAGAGTCAAACATCTCCGACGTAAGTCACACAAGAAGCAGAAATAGAAAATAGGAGGCCTCTACCGATGACGTCAGCCGGATGACTCCTTCATCCAACATCTGCCGATCGCTAGACGACAGAACTTACCACTTTCATCTACCGATGACGTCAGCCGGATGACTCCTTCATCCAACATCTGCCGATCGCTAGACGACAGAACTTACCACTTTCATCTACCGATGACGTCAGCCGGATGACTCCTTCATCCAACATCTGCCGATCGCTAGACGACAGAACTTACCACTTTCATCTACCGATGACGTCAGCCGGATGACTCCTTCATCCAACATCTGCCGATCGCTAGACGACAGAACTTACCACTTTCATCTACCGATGACGTCAGCCGGATGACTCCTTCATCCAACATCTGCCGATCGCTAGACGACAGAACTTACCACTTTCATCTACCGATGACGTCAGCCGGATGACTCCTTCATCCAACATCTGCCGATCGCTAGACGACAGAACTTACCACTTTCATCTACCGATGACGTCAGCCGGATGACTCCTTCATCCAACATCTGCCGATCGCTAGACGACAGAACTTACCACTTTCATCTACCGATGACGTCAGCCGGATGACTCCTTCATCCAACATCTGCCGATCGCTAGACGACAGAACTTACCACTTTCATCTACCGATGACGTCAGCCGGATGACTCCTTCATCCAACATCTGCCGATCGCTAGACGACAGAACTTACCACTTTCATCTACCGATGACGTCAGCCGGATGACTCCTTCATCCAACATCTGCCGATCGCTAGACGACAGAACTTACCACTTTCATCTACCGATGACGTCAGCCGGATGACTCCTTCATCCAACATCTGCCGATCGCTAGACGACAGAACTTACCACTTTCATCTACCGATGACGTCAGCCGGATGACTCCTTCATCCAACATCTGCCGATCGCTAGACGACAGAACTTACCACTTTCATCTACCGATGACGTCAGCCGGATGACTCCTTCATCCAACATCTGCCGATCGCTAGACGACAGAACTTACCACTTTCATCTACCGATGACGTCAGCCGGATGACTCCTTCATCCAACATCTGCCGATCGCTGCCGATAGACTTCAGAACAGCAATTCTGCTGTATTCCAAGAAAGCTCTGACTATCAAGGATTAAGCATTTTACTAAGACCAATCAGAGACAGATCAAATCATTGCATCACTCAAATCCGGTAGGAAAACAGTATTTTCAAACCCAACAGAACACTATTATCAAAGATTGTCAGAATGTATTCAAAGTTTTGAAAACACTACTATCATAAAATTTTCAGAAAAAGAAACATCTATACTGAACTAGTTACTCCCAACTCAACACCTGCAGCCATGGATTAAACCGCCTCAACAGATGGCCAAACCGATGCCTGAAAATGCTCCTCCAACCAGCCTGGTCCTCTTATCGGTCGGTAAACACACCTTCAGTAACTTCTTCACCTACATCACAAACTCATCTATTAGCCTAATGCTAAGCAAGTAGAGCAATGAATGAAATGAATTAATGAAACAAAAATTTCCCTAAACATGCATTCTCTACTTTCTCATCTCAGTTGTATTCAAATTTGTTCTCTGTGGATCCCTCTGTACGATGGGAAAGTGGATCAGTCATCCCCCAAAGCATACATCCTCTGATCTCAATTAAGGGACGGATTAATTCCCTTAACAGTTAACTGGTCTAATCCCCCTGTAGGATTGGGAAGTAGATCACTTTTCCCAAAACCTCAATCCTCTGTTCTCAATTAAGGGGCAGATTAATCCCCCTTAACAGTTGTTCTGATCATCCTGCTCACATTTACCATGCGTTTCATGTAAATTCATTTTCGTAATCTTTCAAAACATGATGCATGACAACTGGAAATAAACATACAAACATACATAAATCCTACTGTTTGTGATGTAGGCCCGAAGGCACAAACAAACTCTACTTACCTGGCTCCCTGAAAATCGCTCGGCTAAATGCTACTTCAGAAGCTCGCTCACCTAAAATCATAATAGTACATATATCAAACTTTCACTAAACTTCGCAGAATCAATACAGGAGTTTGAGGAACCAAATTTGAAACCCCACAACTCGGGTATTCTCAATAGTCGCTCAGCCCGAACCTACTCTAAATCACAACATTCCTCGAAACTCCTCACATTGTACTCCCTCAGGTATCTAACTACTAAAATCGCAAGAAAACAAGGAGGGCTTACCTAGGTTGAAGGAGAATCGGGCAGGAGAATCGCCTAGAGATTTCTGCCGTTCGAGCTGAAGACCGAAAGGGAAAGAAAATGAGTAGTGGTGGCGGCTACTCTAAACTTTTTGCCTTAAATACCTTATCCACTTTCAAATTTGCCAATTACCCTTATGCCCTTACTTACTCATTCTTCAACCTAACCTACATTATACTAAAATTTCATTAATCGATTATACTTAATAGATTTATCTGTTATTTTAAATTTTTAATTAAAGTCGGGTGTTACATTCAAGTAATGTAATAAACATGATATTTGGCCCATTTGCCATGATCATCAATCTAGGCCTAGTTTAGTTTATGATTCTGCATTTTCATTCAAACATTGTAATAAGTTTGATCTATGGCATGTTCGCTTTGGTTATCCATCTAAGTCTCGTTTTGATTTCATTTGTCGAAATTCTTCAATTCTTAATGCAAATAAAAATTTTATTTGTGACATATGCCCGCGTGCTAAACAATCACGCCTTTCTTTTTATCCAAGTACATCTTGTTCTTCTAATTGTTTTGAACTTATTCATATCGACATTTGGGGCCTTTTCTCCACACTTTCCAAAAATGGATCACATTATTTCTTGACTATTGTTGATGATTATTCAAGATGCACATGGGTTTATCTCATGAAACATAAGTCTGAAACTTATAATATGTTGATCCATTTTTTTAATCAAATCAATCGCCAATTTAACACAAAAATTTCTCGAATTCAATCTGGCAATGGGGACATTTTTCTTCCTCAACTTTAAATTATTCGTTCTGATAATGGATCTGAATTTCTCTCTACAAAAATTCAAACATGGTTTCATGAACATGGTATTATTCACCAACGCAGTTGCGTTGCGACCCCACAACAAAATGGCATCGTTGAACGTAAACACCGACATCTACTTGATGTCGCACAAGCTTTACGATTTCAAGCAGATCTACCACTTTCCTTTTGGGGTGAATGCATTCTCACCGCTGCCTTCCTAATCAACAAACTTCCTACACCAATCCTTAGATATAAATCACCTCACCAAGTTTTGCTTGGCACCAATCCATCTTATTCCTCACTTCGTGTTTTTGGATGCTTGTGTTTTGCTAAAAACATGAATATTCAACATAAATGCGATGATAGAGCCAAACCTGGTATTTTTATTGGTTACCCATACGGCCAAAAAGGTTATCGCATTTATGATTTTATAACTCAACAAATTTATGTTTCTCGCGATGTCATTTTCCACGAGAACATATTTCCTTATCACGATCTTATATCGACAAAATCTAGTAATTCCATTTCCATTACTCCAATCAACGATGATGGAAATGTTCCTTATCCTACCTCACCAGCACTTGACTCTTGTACGGATTCTCAAAATAATTCCAGCACTCATCCAATTCAAATTGAGACATCCACAAATTCATCCACTAACAATCCTAATTTTTCTCCATTAGATAATATAGTTTCAGAAGATACAACTCACCCTTCAGTGGTTCATAATCGTCCTCAGCGTACTCATCGTCCACCTACTCGACTCAGTGATTATGTTTGCAATAATGTTTCTTTTTCCACTGATTATCCGCTAACTAATTATTTTTCATTGTCTCATTTCCATCCATCTCATCAGATTTTTCTCACTAAGGTGATTGACAATTATGTACCAAGTTCTTACTCTGAAGCCATGAAATCTGTTGCTTGGCGCAATGCTATGGCTAAAGAAATTAAAGCCCTTGAATCAAATAACACTTGGTCCTTATGCCAACTTCCCACTGGCAAAATACCCATTGGCTGTAAATGGGTCTTCATAATCAAATATAAATCAGATGGTTCTATTGAGAGGCATAAAGCTCGTTTGGTCGCAAAAGGTTATACTCAAGTTGAAGACATTGATTATCACGATACCTTCGCACCTGTGGCCAAACTTGTCACCGTTCGTCTCCTTCTCTCAGTTGCGGCCATTAACAATTGGTCTTTATTTCAACTTGATGTCAATAATGCTTTTCTTCACGGCGATCTTGATGAAGAAGTATACATGAAACTTCCCCCAGGGATTTTCACGAAAGGGGGAGACTCGTGTTTGTCTATTAAATAAATCTCCATACGGCCTCAAACAAGCTTCTCGTCAATGGTTTTCTAAATTTTCTAACACTCTTCTTAATCAAGGTTTTCAACAATCAATTTCTGATTATAGTCTTTTTACATATCATCGTGCCCAAATTTCCATTTTTATCCTCGTCTACGTCGATGATATCATTATCACTGGCAACAATAATCATGTCATCTCTGACATCAAACAATTCCTTGCTCAATCTTTTTCTATCAAAGATCTTGGCACACTTCGTTATTTTTTGGGTATTGAAGTATCTCGTTCAACAAAGGAAATTTTTCTATGTCAACGAAAATATACCCTTGATATCCTATCTGATTCTGGCATGACAGGTTCTCGCCCATCCGACTTTCCTATGGAACAAAATCTTCGCTTACGTCCAACAGATGGTAATCCACTTCCTGATCCGACAATCTATCGTCGCCTCATTGGTCATCTTTTATACCTCACTGTAACACGACCCGACATCCAATATGCTGTTAATACTCTCAGTCAATTCATGCAATCTCCACATTCCTCTCATCTAGATGCTGTGAATCGGGTTCTCCGTTACCTTAAAGGTATAGTTGGTAATGGTTTATTTCTCTCTGCATTTAGTTCTCTTACTCTAGTTGGTTATGCAGATTCTGACTGGGCTAGTTGTCCTACTACTCGTCGGTTTTGTTGACTTATAGATTGTTTAAGTCATAATTTGTTTTTGATTATGTATTTGTATAATTAGTGTACAATTTGATTATGTGTATTTAAAGAGAATAATGAATATGAGTTTATTTGGAAATACCCTTGAAAAGGGTATTTTAGTTGTCTAATAAATCGGTTTGAGTATACAGAATCAAATAGCAAAACAGGCTTGCATATACCGATCGCTACACGACAAAGAAATGATGCATCTGCCGATAGCGTTTTTGAAGACATCTGCCGATGTCATGTCAAGGTGCATTTGCCGATAGCTGTTGAAGCTACTCCTGCCGATGCTTGAAGTCATCTGCCGATAGCGTTTTGAAGTCATCTGCCGATAGCGTTTTGAAGTCATCTGCCGATAGCGTTTTGAAGTCATCTGCCGATAGCGTTTTGAAGTCATCTGCCGATAGCGTTTTGAAGTCATCTGCCGATAGCGTTTTGAAGTCATCTGCCGATAGCGTTTTGAAGTCATCTGCCGATAGCGTTTTGAAGTCATCTGCCGATAGCGTTTTGAAGTCATCTGCCGATAGCGTTTTGAAGTCATCTGCCGATGGTGTTTGAAGCCACATCTGCCGATGATAGTTGAAGACACATCTGCCGATGATAGTTGAAGACACATCTGCCGATGATGTTTGAAGCAGCTCCTGCCGATTGACTAAACGACAAAAGGAGATGCTAACTAAAGCATGCACCTGCCGATAAAATTTAAGGATGCATCTGCCGATAGCGTTTTGAAGTCATCTGCCGATAGCGTTTTGAAGTCATCTGCCGATAGCGTTTTGAAGTCATCTGCCGATAGCGTTTTGAAGTCATCTGCCGATAGCGTTTTGAAGTCATCTGCCGATAGCGTTTTGAAGTCATCTGCCGATAGCGTTTTGAAGTCATCTGCCGATAGCGTTTTGAAGTCATCTGCCGATAGCGTTTTGAAGTCATCTGCCGATAGCGTTTTGAAGTCATCTGCCGATAGCGTTTTGAAGTCATCTGCCGATAGCGTTTTGAAGTCATCTGCCGATAGCGTTTTGAAGTCATCTGCCGATAGCGTTTTGAAGTCATCTGCCGATAGCGTTTTGAAGTCATCTGCCGATAGCGTTTTGAAGTCATCTGCCGATAGCGTTTTGAAGTCATCTGCCGATAGCGTTTTGAAGTCATCTGCCGATAGCGTTTTGAAGTCATCTGCCGATAGCGTTTTGAAGTCATCTGCCGATAGCGTTTTGAAGTCATCTGCCGATAGCGTTTTGAAGTCATCTGCCGATAGCGTTTTGAAGTCATCTGCCGATGGTGTTTGAAGCCACATCTGCCGATGATATTTGAAAACACATCTGCCGATGATAGTTGAAGACACATCTGCCGATGATGTTTGAAGCAGCTCCTGCCGATTGACTAAACGACAAAAGGAGATGCTAACTAAAGCATGCACCTGCCGATAAAATTTAAGGATGCATCTGCCGATGAAATTTAAGGATGCATCTGCCGATGGAATTTAAGGATACATCTGCCGATGGCATTCAAAGCTGCATCCACCGATGACGTGTCTCTGCTTCATTAGTTGCATCTGCCGGTGAACTTCCGCCAAAATTCAAAGCTAGCCGCGAAGCTACAGTGACGTCGTTTTCAGCATTAACTCCAGACCTTTAATGGCGACGACAAACAACATTTTCAGAAGCAACGGATAGCTGCTTCAGTACGGATGCTTCCCAACGGTAACATTTTAACATTTGAAGAAAGAAGCATTCAATTCTCTGAAGCAATTTTATACAGAGTATATAAGCAGAAGAAAAGGCTCGAAGACTAACTTTTGCTAATTTGAATTCTGAGCCCTAACTGCGAAAGTTATTTTTTCACACTCTGTATTCTTCTCTACATCTCTCAATCCTAACTTGAGATTCATTTTTGTGAGATTGTAGTCTGAGCTTAATATTTTACAAACTCAAACTTGTAACGGCAGTGGATTGACGCCCGTGAAGTTCAATCCAAATCTGTAAAGGCAGTTGATCGGAGCCCGGAATCCCTTTCTCGTGAGGAGAAGGGTAAGGATCTTCAAGGGGTGAGCCTTGGAGCGTGGACGTAGGCAGTTTGGCCGAACCACGTAAAAAGTACTGGTGTTGAATCTCTCTTACTCTCTCTTTATTTTTGATATTACCTTATTTGCTATTAAACTAATTAAGAGAGTAACACTAATTAAGTATTAGATTAATTTTTTAAAAGTCTAATTCACCCCCCTCTTAGACAATTCCGGTCCTTCAATTGGTATCAGAGAGAGGTTATCTTTGTCTAAGCTGTAGGTAAACGTTCTGCGTTATATTCTGCTATTACAATGGCATTCAACACTAACACATCACAAATAGAAGGTCAAGCAACCAATAGACCTCCATTCTTTGATGGTAGTGATTATGTCTATTGGAAGGCTAGAATGAAAATATTCATTCAAGCCATAGACTATGAAACGTGGTGTATTATAGAGAATGGTCCTTTTAAGGCCATGAAAACTGTTGATGGGCAAAGTATCCTTAAGGACTCTTCTGAGTTAACAGAGTCCGATAAGAGAAATATGAGCCTTAATGCTAAGGCTGTAAACACCTTGTACTGTGCTCTAAATAGAGATGAATTCAATAGAGTGCAAGGGTGTGAAAGTACTCAAGAAATTTGGCACTTATTAGAAGTCACACATGAGGGAACTAACCAAGTAAAGGAGAGTAAATTGAGCATGTTATTGTTTACCATGGAAAAAGATGAGTCTATTTCTTCAATGTTTACTCGTTTCACTAACATTACTAATGGGTTAAAAGTACTTGGTAAGATGTATTCAGGTGAAGAGTTAATTAGGAAAATTTTGAGATGTTTACCAAGAGCTTGGCAACCAAAGGTGACGGCAATACAAGAGGCACGGGATCTTAAGGTTCTCAAGCTTGAGGAACTCATTGGCTCTCTAATGACTCATGAGATAACCATGAGGGCCAATGACAAGGAGGATCTCAAAGAAAAAGAGATCTCCAAGAGAAAGGACATAGCTCTCAAGGCCTCATCGAGCAAGCCTGATGAATCTGAGGAAGAAGAAGAAGATGAGGACATTGCCCTCATTACCAGGAGATTCAGCAAATTCCTGCAACGAAAGAGGATGCAGGGAAAAAGATTTCCAAATGGTGAAAAGTCTCAAAAGGACAAGGAAATCACGTGTTTTGGGTGTGGAAAGCCTGGACATATGAAGGCAGATTGTCCACAAGCAAAGAAGGGTCCCAAGAAGTTCAAGAAAAGGGCAATGAAGGCCACTTGGGACGATAGTGAAGAAGATACCTCTTCATCAGAGGATGAGGAAGTAGCAAACCTGTGCTTTATGGCACACGAGGACAAGGTTAGTTCTTCTTCCTCTAGTATTATTAGTGACAGTGATATTGATGACGATGAAGATAATCTAATTGATGCTTTCAATGATTTAGTTAAACAGTTTGGCATGTTAAAAACTAAATACAATACTTTGAAAAAGGAAAACGCAAACATGGTAGAAATACATGCCGAGAAAACTAATTTGCATGTCAAAGAGATTGATGATCTTAAAAGCAAAAATGAAGATTTGAATAATATTATTCTGAACTTCACTAAGGCTGAAAAATTATTTAAGATGGTAATAGCAGGTCAGAGAGCAAATTTTGACAAGACCGGATTAGGGTATGACAAGTCTAATAAAAGGAAAGCTTTTAAAAACTTCTTTGTTAAACCCTCTGTCTGTCATGCATGTAATGAAGCTGGACATAAATCTTTTGTATGTCCGCTAAAAGCAAACTATATGAAATCAACTGGTAAATTCCAATGGGTTCCTAAGGGAACCAGACCTAACACTAGGACCCAAAAGATTTGGGTACCTAAGAAGACAACCTGATTTCTGTTTTGCAGGTTGACTGCTCTCCCGGAACAAATCTGTGGTACCTTGACAGTGGTTGCTCAAGGCATATGACGGGAGACTCAACCAAGTTTGCTGTTGTCAACAAGAAGAAA
Organism: Begonia masoniana; assembly: GCA_022432975.1. Lineage (NCBI taxonomy): Eukaryota > Viridiplantae > Streptophyta > Magnoliopsida > Cucurbitales > Begoniaceae > Begonia > Begonia masoniana. The sequence goes on from CM039502.1 coordinate 13,439,009, forward strand.
GGTAGTGTCACTTTTGGTGGAAACCAAAAAGGGAAAATTGTTGGCATTGGCAATATAGGTAATCCTTCTCATCCTACCATTGAAAATGTTCTGCTAGTAGAAGGATTAAAACATAACCTGCTTAGCATAAGTCAGTTGTGTGACAAGGGCTATAAAGTAACTTTCAAATCAAATACTTGTGTGATCAAAGACATTTCAACTAACCATATTTTGTTTAAAGGATTTAGAAAAGAAAATGTCTATATTGTTGATCTAAATGTTTTTGAGCATGTTGATGAGAAGTGTTTCGTTGTTAATTCTCTTAATGACTGTTGGTCTTGGCATAGAAGATTAGGACACGTAGGGATGGATACCTTAGCTAAAATTACTAAGGAGAATTTAGTTAGAGGGATCCCTAAGATATCCTTTGAGAAGGATAAAGTCTGTGAAGCTTGTCAAATGGGCAAGCAGATCAAAAGCTCTTTTGCATCAAAGAATGCAATCTCCACTTCTAAGCCTCTCCAACTTCTTCACATGGACCTCTTCGGTCCTTCCAATATAGCAAGCCTAGGCGGCAAATTCTATGCCTTTGTTATTGTAGATGATTTCTCTAGATTTACTTGGGTTTATTTTCTGAAGTCTAAGGATGAGACTTTTGATATTTTCTCCAGCTTTAGGAAAAGAGTTCAAAATGAAAAGGAGCTCACCATTGTTGCTATTCGTAGTGATCATGGTGGAGAGTTTGAAAATGAGAGATTTGAACTCCTGTGTCTCAAATACGGAATTGAGCACAATTTCTCTTCCCCTAGGACCCCTCAGCAAAATGGTGTTGTTGAGAGGAAGAATAGATCGCTCCAAGAGCTTGCTAGGACTATGCTTAATGAGAATTCACTTCCTAAGTATTTCTGGGCTGAAGCTGTTGCTACAGCTTGCTATGTGCTTAATCGGGTCTCCATAAGACCTATTCTAGAGAAAACTCCCTATGAACTTTGGAATGGCAAGACTCCTACTGTTAAGTATTTTAGAGCTTTCGGTTGCAAATGTTTCATTCTTAATACTAAGGATAACTTAGGAAAATTCGATTCCAAATCCGATCTTGGAATTTTTCTAGGATATTCTTTGACCAGTAAAGCATACAGAGTTTTCAATAGAAGAACTCTTGTTGTAGAGGAATCCGTTCATGTCAACTTTGATGAGTCTCCTCAGCCCACAATAAATGTGGATGAGGATGATGGTGTAGTTTGTCAATTAGACTCTCTTTCCTTAGAAAAATCTATTGATCCCTCTCAAGCAGAAAAATCTTTAGAACCATCTTCTACATCTCTTGATATAATTCCTGTCAAGGATGAAAATCCTACTTTACCTAGAGATTGGAAATATGTCAGAAATCATCCAATAGATGAGGTCTTAGGTGATCCTTCTTTAGGAGTTAAGACTAGATCCTCTCTTGGGAATCTCTGTGCCAATGTGGCATTTATATCTCAAGTAGAACCTAAGAAGTTTGAAGAGGCCGAGTGTGATGAAAACTGGATTTTAGCTATGCAAGAGGAGCTAAATCAATTTGAAAGGAGCAAGGTATGGGAACTTGTTCCAAGGCCTAAGGATCATCCCATTATTGGAACTAAATGGGTTTACATGAACAAATTGGATGAAAATGGAATCGTGGTCAGAAATAAGGTTAGGCTAGTTGCTAAAGGTTACAATCAAGAAGAAGGAATAGATTTTGAGGAAACCTTTGCACCTGTGGCTAGATTAGAATCCATTAGGATGCTCTTAGCCTATACTTGCTACAAAATCTTCACACTCTTTCAAATGGATGTAAAGAGTTCCTTCTTAAATGGTTATATTCAGGAAGAAGTTTATGTAGAGCAGCCCCTAGGATTTGAAAACTTTGCTAAACCGAATCATGTGTATAGACTTATGAAAGCTCTTTATGGTCTTAAGCAGGCTCCTAGAGCTTGGTATGACAGATTGAGGAATTTCCTTGAGGAAAGGAATTTCAAAAAGGGTAACACCGACTCAACTCTGTTTACCAGGCAAAAGGATAAGGACATTCTGCTGGTTCAAATATATGTCGATGACATTATTTTTGGATCAACCAATGTCAACATGTGTAATGAGTTTTCTTCCCTCATGCAAAGTGAATTTGAAATGAGTATGATGGGGGAGTTAAAGTTCTTCTTAGGATTCCAGATTAATCAGTCTCCTGATGGAATTTTCTTCTGTCAAGAAAAGTACATTAAGGAACTCCTTAAGAAATTCGGATTAGAAACTGTCAAATCCTCTAAAACTCCCATGAGTACCACTACTAAATTGGACAAGGATGAAAATGGTATAAGTGTGGATATCAAGAAATATCGTGGTATGATTGGTTCTCTGTTGTATCTGACTGCTAGTAGGCCAGATATACTCTTTAGTGTTTGTCTGTGTGCTAGATTCCAGACTGCCCCTAAAGAATCTCACTTATCAGCTGTCAAAAGAATTTTCAAATATTTAAGTGGGACTCATGATTTAGGATTATGGTATCCGAAGGGCACATCCTTTAATCTAGTAGGTTATTCAGATTCTGACTATGCTGGTAGTCTAATTGATAGAAAGAGCACCAGTGGCACTTGTCAATTCTTAGGAGAATCTCTAGTGTCTTAGTATTCTAAGAAACAGAATTCTGTTGCACTCTCAACTGCAGAAAGTGAATATATTGCTGCAGGCAATTGTTGTGCACAAATGTTATGGATGAAACAAACACTAGAAGACTATAATCTGTTTTATGATAGGATTCCTATTCGGTGTGATAACACCAGTGCCATCAACATTTCTAAAAATCCTATTCAGCACTCTAGAACCAAACATATTGATGTTAGGTATCATTTCATTAGAGATCATGTTCAAAGAGGAGATATCACTCTAGAGTTTGTTAATTCTGTAGATCAACTTGCAGACATATTTACCAAGCCTTTGGATGAGAAGACCTTCAATAATATTAGAATCAGGCTAGGACTCATTCGGGTTGAGAAAAACTAAGGGTATTCCTCTGTTATTAGATCCTATGTAATTGAGTGTTTCTGTGTTGTGAAGCACCGGTAGATACTGTGTATTTCTCTAGTCATCGGTAGTTACATCTCTATCGGCAGATGCAGTGTTTTCTATCCCATCGGAAGCTGTACTGCTCAATCTGCCGACACGTTTAATCCATCGGAAGATGTATTCCCCAATCTGCCGACACGTATGTCTTCTTCGTCTGGCGATGAGCTATTTCTTTTAAATTCATTCTTCTTCGCCCAGACACTTTACTTTTCGCGCTCTTTCTGTAAACCCCTGCCCTACCAAATCTTCTCTGTCGAATCCTCTTCTAGAAATGGAATTTCAAGGTCAATCATCTCGCGCCGTTTCCAAACCGACCAAGAAGAAGGCCAAGGTTTCTGATCGTCCTTCCCGAGAGATTCCTCGTGGAACGGAGTGGCCAACCTTCTACTTTCTTACTCAAGCTGATGAGGTAAAGTACCACAATGACTATCAGTTCAAATCGTTAATTCCTAGTAAGGGTATTTCTTTTGAAGAGTTAGCCGGAATGGACTTTATTGAACCCTTGACGGATCTCGGGCTAATAGGTCTCTTTGAGACCGAATCATTCTACTACCCGGAAGCGATTAGGATGTTTTATGCAAACCTTAGCTTTACCTCTGATTATCCTTCCATTAAGAGCTACGTATACAACACTCACATAGAAATTACTCCTAAATCCATAAATGCCCTTCTGGGAGCTCCTCATTTGGATAACTGCCCTTACAAGTATGTGACAGGCCCTGAGCTACCTTTCTTTGGAACTCCTGAAGGACTACAGTTTCTAAGGGAAATTGCTGTGGACCCCAATTCATCACCTGATCAGTTAAAGGGCAAACATCTGACCCCTAGAGCCAGAGTTTTTCGTCATATGATTGATTTCAATATTGTTCCCAAGGGTGGACATTATGACGAGGTGAGCGCAATGGAACTGTTTGTTCTGTTTGCAATCTATTTCAAGACACCCTTCAATATTGGCTATATAGTTGTTCGAATGATGATTCTAGCTGTATCCTCCAGGGCTACTTCACTACCGTATAATCTGCTTCTCATGCGGTTATTTGCTCGTCTTGAGGTTGTCCTTCCTGAGGAGGAGGAGCCTGTGAGACTTATGCCCTCCAATTTTTATTCCTATTCCACTCTCAACATGATGGGATTCAAACAAATTGTAAAAGGAAAACCTGCTGTGGATAAGGCTAAGAAAAAGGTTTCTTTGGCAGCACCTGTCAGGCGTGGAAAAAGGAAACTTATCCTGCCAGATGAATCAACTGCTAAAGGGGGAGATGAAACAGTATGTCCAGACCGTGGTATTTCTCAATCTCAGGATTCAAGCCCCCCACCTTCTCCTCTAGTGCGTAGGCGCAGGATTGCTCCTTCCTCCATAGCACCTATTTCAGAGGCCACCTCTGCTCCCTCATCTTTGTCTCTACCTATTCCTGAACATCCTCTTTCACCTCCACCTTCTCTCATACTACCTTCTCAGCCTGTTTTTCCTTCCATCTCTCCGGTGATGCGAGCAATTTCTTCGATACTCACCCATGGTCCTCCAGCTCTACCATCTTCAGCTCCTCCATCTCCACTCCATGAACCTTCAGCTCCTCCATCTCCAATCCATGCACCTTCAGCTCCTCCATCTCCCGATCAGCATGAGGTGCTCCCTCCATCACCAGTTCAACCTGCTCCAATCACTCTGCAAGTCCAACCCCTTCTCTCCAATACTCCTGCAACTCCCCTGACATATCACAGGAGATTTTCCTTCACTGAGGCTCAGTATAATGAGATGCAAGCCTCTATTACCAACCTTGGCACTGCCCTTAGTACCCTCCAAAGTAAAATTGATAAGAATCATCAGGACATGGGCATTGCTTTGGATACAGGTCTTGGCCTGCTGTCTACGAAAGTTGATGGTGATAGGCGAATGGTTGTCAGGGAACTTGAGAAACTCCAATCTTCCATTGCCGCTTTGACACCTGAACCTGACCCTGAACCCAAACCCTCAAGTTCTGGTCTCCATGTTCCCGAGGCTTGCTATGAAGATTTGTTTCTTCCCCTCTCCAGGCCTGCTGTTATTGAAGATGTGCGCTTCATGTCCCTAGATATTCATGAGGCTGAGCTCAAGTTCACACTTCCTACATCTTCCTCTACTCCTGCATCTTCCTCTCCTCCAGCCTGTCCTTTGGAAGCTTCTCCTCCACCATGCATGGATGTGTGTTCTGGTCCTTCTGTCGAGTCTCCTCCTTGCTTGGACGTGGAGGTGTCCCGAGAGCCTTCTCCACCTCCTGCTCCTTGTTTGGCAATGGTGGTCTATCAATCACCTCTCCCTCGAGATCTTGCCTTTCTTCAAGCTATGGTGGATGCATTTTTCAATCCCCACCGTGACATGCCCTCTTATGTTCAGAGAGCCTTTTGAAATCGTCATTTAGATCTCTTCAAATAGTGATTTTTAGTTCTATACATTTTTTTCTTCTTAGTTGTTTCTTTTTAATGCCTATTTTTTCTAAACATACTCTGATGTTGAATGAATTTTTTTTTATCATGTCAATGGGGGAGAATACTATATTTGATTGAGTCTAACTAGATAATATTCTATGGATATGTCATTCTTTGGATATACTCTGTGATTTTGGAATTGCTCTGAATGGTTAATTGAATAAAATGCATATACTATGGGGGAGCGGCTAGAATTATGGGGGAGTATCAAAGTTAATCAAATTTATATTGTCATAATCAAAAAGGGGGAGATTGTTGACTTATAGATTGTTTAAGTCATAATTTGTTTTTGATTATGTATTTGTATAATTAGTGTACAATTTGATTATGTGTATTTAAAGAGAATAATGAATATGAGTTTATTTGGAAATACCCTTGAAAAGGGTATTTTAGTTGTCTAATAAATCGGTTTGAGTATACAGAATCAAATAGCAAAACAGGCTTGCATATACCGATCGCTACACGACAAAGAAATGATGCATCTGCCGATAGCGTTTTTGAAGACATCTGCCGATGTCATGTCAAGGTGCATTTGCCGATAGCTGTTGAAGCTACTCCTGCCGATGCCGGTTCATGACGTGTTGAGATGCATATGCCGATAACATTTACAAGTCTCATCTGCCTGTGAAGCTCTAAGCAAGCATCTACCGATGACGTGGTCAGTGCGTATATGTTTCTTCTGCCGATAGCGTTTTGAAGTCATCTGCCGATAGAGTTTTGAAGTCATCTGCCAATAGCGTTTTTGAAGACATCTGCCGATGACGTGTCAAGCACTTATCTGTTTCATCTGCCGATGGTGTTTGAAGCCACATCTGCCGATGATATTTGAAAACACATCTGCCGATGATAGTTGAAGACACATCTGCCGATGATGTTTGAAGCAGCTCCTGCCGATTGACTAAACGACAAAAGGAGATGCTAACTAAAGCATGCACCTGCCGATAAAATTTAAGGATGCATCTGCCGATGAAATTTAAGGATGCATCTGCCGATGAAATTTAAGGATGCATCTGCCGATGGAATTTAAGGATACATCTGCCGATGAAATTTAAGGATGCATCTGCCGATGAAATTTAAGGATGCATCTGCCGATGAAATTTAAGGATGCATCTGCCGATGAAATTTAAGGATGCATCTGCCGATGAAATTTAAGGATGCATCTGCCGATGAAATTTAAGGATGCATCTGCCGATGAAATTTAAGGATGCATCTGCCGATGAAATTTAAGGATGCATCTGCCGATGAAATTTAAGGATGCATCTGCCGATGAAATTTAAGGATGCATCTGCCGATGAAATTTAAGGATGCATCTGCCGATGAAATTTAAGGATGCATCTGCCGATGAAATTTAAGGATGCATCTGCCGATGAAATTTAAGGATGCATCTGCCGATGAAATTTAAGGATGCATCTGCCGATGAAATTTAAGGATGCATCTGCCGATGAAATTTAAGGATGCATCTGCCGATAGAGTTTTGAAGTCATCTGCCGATAGAGTTTTGAAGTCATCTGCCGATAGAGTTTTGAAGTCATCTGCCGATAGCGTTTTTGAAGACATCTGCCGATGAAATTTAAGGATGCATCTGCCGATGAAATTTAAGGATGCATCTGCCGATGAAATTTAAGGATGCATCTGCCGATGAAATTTAAGGATGCATCTGCCGATGAAATTTAAGGATGCATCTGCCGATGAAATTTAAGGATGCATCTGCCGATGAAATTTAAGGATGCATCTGCCGATGAAATTTAAGGATGCATCTGCCGATGAAATTTAAGGATGCATCTGCCGATGAAATTTAAGGATGCATCTGCCGATGAAATTTAAGGATGCATCTGCCGATGAAATTTAAGGATGCATCTGCCGATGAAATTTAAGGATGCATCTGCCGATGAAATTTAAGGATGCATCTGCCGATGAAATTTAAGGATGCATCTGCCGATGAAATTTAAGGATGCATCTGCCGATGAAATTTAAGGATGCATCTGCCGATGAAATTTAAGGATGCATCTGCCGATGAAATTTAAGGATGCATCTGCCGATGAAATTTAAGGATGCATCTGCCGATGAAATTTAAGGATGCATCTGCCGATGAAATTTAAGGATGCATCTGCCGATGAAATTTAAGGATGCATCTGCCGATGAAATTTAAGGATGCATCTGCCGATGAAATTTAAGGATGCATCTGCCGATGAAATTTAAGGATGCATCTGCCGATGAAATTTAAGGATGCATCTGCCGATGAAATTTAAGGATGCATCTGCCGATGAAATTTAAGGATGCATCTGCCGATGAAATTTAAGGATGCATCTGCCGATGAAATTTAAGGATGCATCTGCCGATGAAATTTAAGGATGCATCTGCCGATGAAATTTAAGGATGCATCTGCCGATGAAATTTAAGGATGCATCTGCCGATGAAATTTAAGGATGCATCTGCCGATGAAATTTAAGGATGCATCTGCCGATGAAATTTAAGGATGCATCTGCCGATGAAATTTAAGGATGCATCTGCCGATGAAATTTAAGGATGCATCTGCCGATGAAATTTAAGGATGCATCTGCCGATGAAATTTAAGGATGCATCTGCCGATGAAATTTAAGGATGCATCTGCCGATGAAATTTAAGGATGCATCTGCCGATGAAATTTAAGGATGCATCTGCCGATGAAATTTAAGGATGCATCTGCCGATGAAATTTAAGGATGCATCTGCCGATGAAATTTAAGGATGCATCTGCCGATGAAATTTAAGGATGCATCTGCCGATGAAATTTAAGGATGCATCTGCCGATGAAATTTAAGGATGCATCTGCCGATGAAATTTAAGGATGCATCTGCCGATGAAATTTAAGGATGCATCTGCCGATGAAATTTAAGGATGCATCTGCCGATGAAATTTAAGGATGCATCTGCCGATGAAATTTAAGGATGCATCTGCCGATGAAATTTAAGGATGCATCTGCCGATGAAATTTAAGGATGCATCTGCCGATGAAATTTAAGGATGCATCTGCCGATGAAATTTAAGGATGCATCTGCCGATGAAATTTAAGGATGCATCTGCCGATGAAATTTAAGGATGCATCTGCCGATGAAATTTAAGGATGCATCTGCCGATGAAATTTAAGGATGCATCTGCCGATGAAATTTAAGGATGCATCTGCCGATGAAATTTAAGGATGCATCTGCTTACTTTTTGATATTACCTTATTTGCTATTAAACTAATTAAGAGAGTAACACTAATTGAGTATTAGATTAATTTTTTAAAAGTCTAATTCACCCCCCTCTTAGACAATTCCGGTCCTTCAGGTTTACCACTGGTTATTTCACCATGTTGGGCTCTAGTCCTATTTCTTGGAAAACCAAGAAACAACCAACAGTTTCTCGTTCGTCTGCAGAAGCCGAATATCGCTCTCTTGCTGCACTAACCTCTGAGTTGCAATGGTTAACATATCTTCTCTCTGATCTTCACATTACTCATTCCCAACCAATTTCAATTCATTGTGATAGTCAAGCTGCTATTCACATTGCTGAGAATCCTGTTTTTCATGAACGCACTAAGCACATTGAAATTGATTGTCATTTTGTCCGACAAAAAATTCAAGCAGGTCTGATTACCCCTTCGTATCTACGCTCAAGTGATCAACTCGCGGACCTATTCACCAAACCACTTGGAGGAGATGTCTATCGACGCTTACTTCGCAAGTTGGGTGTCATTGATATTTCAACCACAACTCCAACTTGAGGGGGAGTGTTACGTAGGGGTGAGCAAAAATCGGTCTGGTCCGGTTTTAAAGAAAATTGGAACCGAAATAATAAAATTCGGTTTTTATTTTTTAGCACCAGAACTGTTTTTATTTTTTTAAGAACCGGACTAGAACCAGATCCGAATTTCGGTTCCGGTTCTAATCCGGTTCCGGTTTTCCCACTTTTATTTTTTTTAACTGTTTTTATTTGACTTTACCATTCTGGTCTGCCATTTAATGTTTTCCTAATTTCTCCTTTGATCAACCTTATCTTCATCGACTTCGTCTTAATCCATCTCCCTTTCCTTTTTCCGATCAAATGGTAAAACCCTTCCTCTACGGCGCTTTTCCTCCTGAAACTGACGATGAACCTCCTAGCCCATTCTCACCCAGAAAATGCAGAGCCGGATTTCAAGGCCTTACCAAGAACAACAAGAACCCATACTCCACTCTTCGGCTCGACAAATTTTCATCTCTCGTAGCTGAGCTCAAAGAGAAGAGGCAAAAGATTTACTCTGAAATGGATTCCAAGGACATTATCATTCGATTTGTGTACCGAAACGCCGACGATTGTGTTCCGGTTGTGGTGAAGCCGAAAGACAAAAAAGACGATAAAAGCAATGTTGACGCAACAAAAATGAAGAACAAAATTATTAGCTCAGAAGTCATGGCCAAACCAACATCTAAGCCCGCCGAAACAGAGAGAGACATACAGTGGTTTGGCGACTGTGGTTTTGCGTCGGGCGACTGCGAGTGCGATCTGCGAGTGCGAGCAGAGAGAGACAGAGACTAGAGTGGTTGGGCGTCGGCAACGGTGAACTGCGCGAGCAGCGAGAGACAAACAGTGGCTGGGCGACGGGCGACGGGCGACGGGCGATGGGCGTAGGGTTCGCACTTCGCCGTTCGTCTATCCAACGAGCGCGATTCTGATTTCTAAAGAGCCAGCGAGGTGAGCCAGCAGCCAGGGAAAATAGAAATAGGGAATAACATAATTCGGTTCGGTTTTTTTGGGTTTTTCTCACAAAACCCGAAAACCAAACCGAATTATTCAGTTCACTTGCAAAAAAACCTGTCTTGGATTTTTTAAAGTGCAAAACCACCCAGAACCGGACCAAATTTCTGGTTCCAATCTGGTTCTTGGATCCGGTCCGATTTTTGCTCACCCCTAGTGTTACGCATATTATGGAGCCACAAAGATTAGATATATATTAAGATTTGTTATTTATTTTATTCTATCTGTTGTGTATCACAACAACCCAAGTTTTAGTTTTTAGTTTGTTACATTAGAATCAGTTTTCATATTATTAGCCTTTAATTATGTGTTTTAGTTTTGATACTTGTGTATATAAACACATCATCGTGAATAATAAAAACAGTCAAGTTCACAAATTCTTCTTCTGCTATATTTTATAGATGACCAAGTGTGATTGAGGACGAGCGACGAGCGACGAGCGACGAGCGACGAGCTGAAGACCTAAACTTAATGGGAAATTGATTTCAGGATTAGGATTAGCCGATGGGCACAGGCGATTAGGGCTTCTTCGGGTCATGGGTCCAGGCTGTGGGTGGATATTTGATTTTGGGGCCTGTTTCAATCCAACTTTGAGCAGGCTGACCCACAGTTTGGTCTTTGACAGATTGAACGGTTTTTTAACCTTCAAAATCGTTATCCGAACACTGAACTGCAATTTTGTACATCGGAGAACCGTTAACCATTATTCTTATTGCCAAAATCGACTCAGACCAGACCAAACCGTACTGGTTGGTTTTACTCGCGGGTCTCGACTGATTTCGTCCACCCCTAATGAACATGGTCTAATTTTAAATACATAGTTTGATTTGTTTGCGATGTAAATTTCAAGATTTATTTTAATAAAAAAAAAATTTGTGATCTAAGTTGAAGAAGAAATTTTTAGTTTCAAGATTCATTTTGTTAAAAAAAAAATTTTAATTTTACGTGGAACGGAGTACAAAGTTAAAATTTTAATTCGTAGTCTTTATTTAATATTTCACTACTTATAACGTTAAATACCCGCAATTTAGAAGTGCATCAAATAAATATTACACGTAATCATCATCACGTCAAGTGTGATATGACTATTGACTTGTGTTCAGTTGGATTATTTTTGTGGTTGACACTAGAGGGAGGCATGTTTGGCTGTGGGGAAGATCAATTAAATGTCCACAAAAACCAAGATTTATTCATATTTAAACAAATACACTGAGGGCTAAAACGTCTTTTCTCACTGTGGATCCCACTTTCTCATTCTATACCATTCATTATCTGTATGGAAGGAGTTCGTTGATTTACAATTATACCTCCCAATCTTCTTTCTTATCTTCTTAATTTAAAGCCCAATGATGTCTTTTCACTTCAACTATCACGTAATGACAAAAGTAACCTTAGAATTTCCTTGAAATTCCGTTTCTGATGAGAATATTCTCGTCATTTCCCTCCACAATTCTCTCTTATCGTCCATTCGACGATCACTGGACTCTCCCTTTCCAATTCCTCCATTTCTGGCTCTCACCCTTTCTCTCTCCTCTCTCCTCAATGGCTCTCCACCTGTCTTTCTACCCGCCATCGGTTCGCTCTCCACCTTCTTTACCCTGCTCCGGCAAGTTCCCCGTCACGGCTGTCTCCGACCACAGCAGCCTTTTCTTCAAGTCCAAGAGCTTCAGTAGTGGAAGAAGTTGTGGGAGCAGCCGAGCTTCAAAGTGGCTCTATGCGGTTAAGTCCAGCTTGGATATAGTGGGTCCTACTGTGGGAAAGGTGACCGAGGTTAACAAGGATACCTTCTGGCCGATCGTCAATGCCGCCGGCGAAAAGGCTGTCGTACTTGATATGTACACTCAATGGTATGAATTTCTCTTTTTTTGGTTACTTGCATTTGTTTGGATGCTGAGAAAACGAGGTTAAATGGTGAGAATTCTGGTTAATTTTTCTAGGAAGGAAGGAAGGCTTATAATTTCAAGGACATTTCTGGTTATCGTAGTTTGGATTGTCAGCAATGAAATCCTACTTCCGTTCAATCGAGATAAAAAAAAATCACACACACACACGGATTTTCAGTGGTTAATTCTCGTTGAGAGTGCTGAGATAAGAGAGACGAAAACTTTATTATTTTTTTTCTTTTACAATCGACTACCTGATTGAAATCTTGAAGTTTTGCTGGTTTTAGGCATACATTGTTTCTTTTAATCACTTTGAAGTTGGAATGCTCCTTGTTGTTTGTTCTTGATAATTGAATTACAACTGTCTCCTGAGTGAAATCCTGAAATTTTCCTGGTTTTAGGGATCCATTGCTTCCCTCTAATCACTTAGAAGTTTAAATTCTCCTTGGTGTTTTTTTCGTACGAAAAACAAATTACTTCAAATCGGTCATGGCGGATTTGTAGGAATATTGTGATTTAGTACTACATGCTCAATCACATTGAACTTTTATGCTTGTTTAACTTCTAGTTGGTTCCTTTTGTTTTCTATTTATTTGTTAACATTTCTCTTCAATTCTGGGTTTTTCTTATAATATGCAGGTGTGGTCCCTGCAAGGTGATGGCTCCCAAATTTCAAGAATTGTCTGAGAAATATCTTGATGTTGTGTTCTTGAAGCTTGATTGCAACCAAGAAAACAAGGTATGCAACATGATATTGCACTCTCTTTCATACTTGTGCGAAATGGATCCATATGAGCAATAAAATTACTAGTTTAGCATGGATTTATTAGCTGAATTGTGTATATTTATAGCTGATTTCAGTCAGGGTAACTGGTAGGAAGTTGTTTAGCTTGTTTTGATTGCTTAGTTAGCTGATGAGTTTTTGAAGTAATGAAAATTCAGATTAATCTTCTTCGTAGTTGTGTTCTTAAAGCTTGATTGAAACCAAGACAACAAGGTTTGCAGTATGATAATTTAACATGGATTTATTAGCTGAACTGTCATATTTATAGCTGAGAGTATGTGGTAGGAAGACGTTTAGCTTGTTTTGTGATGAAAATTAATATTAATCCTTCATTTCTATATGAACCTGGCTATGGTACCATATAAATATAAATAAGAATTAAATGAGTTTCCACTACTTCATAAACTCATCTTTTTAACTCTTTAAATACAGTAAGCTAAATAACTTATCGAAACCAAACTATACAGCTTATTAGCAGTTAGTTACTCGATGCGAATTCAGCTGGTAAATAAGACAACTCAACTAATAAGATTGAGTATGTTCAGAGTTGTGCTCTCGGACAGGGTCCGACTGGTCGTAGGAAAAGACTGCATCTCTCCTGTCAGCTGCTGCTTTTGAGAGTATTAGTCGTGTTTCATCAAATCTCCTCCCTCTCTCTCTCTATCTCTTTTCTCTCACAGTTGCTTGATATCTTTGGCAGCCATTGGCGAAGGAGCTCGGAATAAGAGTGGTGCCGACTTTCAAAATTTTGAAGGACAACAAGGTTGTTAAAGAAGTAACTGGAGCCAAGTTCGACGATTTGGTGGTCGCAATTGAAGCCGCACGATCCAGTTGAAATTGCTGTCTATTCTTTTACCTTTTAATATGGAAGTCTACGACAACTATCCACTAATGTATTTCTGCAATTTGATGAGAAGAAGGGGAAAAGTGAAATGAGAAAATAGGTCACTGATGATGATATTTCTGTAAATAATGTAAGATCAATGGTGCCATTCATTTCTCTTATGTTTCTTGAAGTTTACAAGCTTGTTCATTGGTTTTTTTACAGCAAAAAAGCTCCTTGAGGTGTAAGCTCATCTTAGGGCTGAGCAGAACCGAATCAAACTGGTGGAGTTTGGACCGGTTCTTATACTTGTGTAAACTCACATCGGTTTGCAATGAAGGAGAACCTTAATCAATGATTCAAGGAAAATTATCGATTTGAACCCGGTACTATACACGTTTTTTCAATTTGGCCCTTGTACTAAAAAAATCGGCAAACCGAACTCATACTTGATTTGGTTTCTTTGATCACCATCTTCTGATTTGGTTTTGTTTTTCGAAACTGTTTTGTGGCTGGGTTGAGTTTGGATCAATTTGAGCTCGAACTCATACTAAATCGAATTGTAACTACCCTAGCTCGGGTGGCAATTTGTCGTATGTGCTCATGCGTTCTTTTTAGTAGTGATAAAAATGCAAATGTTACACCGTGTCACAAAAATCGTGAATAGTATGTTTAAATTGAAAGAAATAATATGCAAGATTTACGTGAAAATTTTTAAGAGAAAAAAAAAAGACTGGAAATTTGTTGGCATTTTTTTTGTCTATACTCAAGTTGTTGCTCATTTATTAGATTACTAGGCGACAACACATGCGATGCACGTGCGCGTCTCGGTTATAATAAAAGAAATGAGTACAACAATTCTAATAATAAACACGTTTATAACGAAGTTAAATCGAATTCAAACATAAGTATAAAATAAAAGTTAAATAAAAAAACATAAAAAATTGTAAGAGTCAAACGTGACTTAAGTTGGTTAAAAACATATTAACTGTATATGCATTCGTGCTGATTTTTCTCGATAAATATACATTTCTTGCCGGATCGAATTTGATTTGCAAAACAAAAAGACGACCAACTACTTGTTAGAACTCCGCAGTTAGTTCTTCGGGTATTTCGATGTTCATATCATGCAATATTGTCAGAATGTTATTTGCAGCGAGAACTAATTTGGCAATGTAAATGACTAAAAGACGAATAATTTGGCACTATAACCATTTGAATAGGAGGTTGCACATGGTAGCGAAGAAGAAAATGACATTAGAACCTTAATAAATTATATAGTCAATATTTTAGCAAAACTATATTTTGACATTTGTATCTATACACAAACACACAAAATAGATTAACAAGAATTAAGATTAATTGTTTTATGAATATAATTAATTAGATAATTAATTTTAAGTTGATTATAATTTGATGAGGTAGTTGTATTTGGATATATCTAGGTTGAGAATGAATTGTATTAATATATAAGTATACTTGTTGGTTATATCTAAGTTTGATAATGATTATTATTTGGATAATTTGACTATGAAGTATTATTTTTGCTTTAATTGGAAATACCATCGAAAATGGACATTTGAAAGTTTTAACATGTTTATTAAGTCTGTACATTTAATATTAAAGTTCATAGGATTTTCACAATTTAAATTATTGAATAGGTACAGGAGCCGTCGACATGCCCTAGTTGAGACTTGAGAGGTCGTTTTGAAAAAGTCTAGAAAGTAATGAACTTATGAAAATATGCTGAAGAGGTCGACCTGACCTTGTATAGGTCGACTGGTGCAGTTGATCTGTCTTAATTGAGGGGTCATCTTGAAAAATCATGAGAGCAAAAAATTTTCAAAAATCTACTGAAGAGCTCGACCAAACCTTGCATAGGTCGATCGAAGTCGTTGACCAATCAGAATTGAAGTTCTATTGAAAACTTCCCAAGAGCATCCAATTTCTGAAATATGCTAGATATGTCAACTTGAGAGTATATGTGGTCGACTCGGGAGTATATGTGGTCGATCAGAACGATAGACCTAAAGTTCCCAATGGTCGATCTAACTTGTTCAAAAATTTCAGAAA
The DNA here is from genome assembly GCA_022432975.1 of Begonia masoniana. Taxonomy (NCBI): domain Eukaryota; kingdom Viridiplantae; phylum Streptophyta; class Magnoliopsida; order Cucurbitales; family Begoniaceae; genus Begonia; species Begonia masoniana. Next base: position 13,454,857 of record CM039502.1, read on the forward strand.
TGTCATGAAGGGATCAACTGATTTGTATAAGTGGTCGATCAAGGCTGCAAGATTTTGAAGGCATCTATAAATAGAGGCAACCTCCGCTGTGCAAACTACCAAGTGCAATATCTACGACAAAGTTCTTTCAATTTTATATGATATATTTGAGTTATTCAAATTGGGCCAAAATTATTGTTATTTAACTTTCAAAATTTCTACAAAAATTATTTGTGGAATTATTAAATGGTGACGTCTGAAAAGAGTCTGTGTGTAGCTTGATTGACACTTAAAATTTCAATCAATCATAACCCAAATGGTTATAGTGGAAAAAAATTTCAAAGCGTCTTGGAGCAAACATAAACAAGATTGGTCGAACCGCGTTAACAAATCGTTTGCATTCTTTTCTCATTTTCTGTTTATTTTATTGACTAGTTATCAGTTTAGTTTAATTATATCTAAATTAGAGAGAAAATTTAGATTGAGATAGCAAACAAAAATATTAACTTAATCATGCGAAAAATTTTAAATAATCTAATTTACTCTCATACATCTCTTAAGTTATTATCGATCCTACAACACACAAATATACAAAGTAATCACAATAATTAAAATAAACATAAGCATATATAACAAAAATAATAGATTTTGTATTATGCCACGACCAAAATTAATAAAAGTTACAATATTTAATTACAAATTGTAATTAAATATTTACTTTGGGTCTAATTCTCAGTCGGTCCAAATTGTCTTCTTATTTCTGTCCCCCCTCCTTTCGCCTCCATAGTTTGTTTGCTGAAACAGTGGGGGAAAAAACTCATCTTGGTGTTCGCTTGGTGGAACGATTGTTGAGGAATCTCGTTTCCTTGCAGATTTTTTACGAAGTTCAGAAGAGGCTGGGCATTAACGAATTTCGGCCTTCGAAGGTGAGGGAATTAGTTGTTGATTTTCGTTTGCTAGGAGGGTTTTTCGTCCGAATGGAGGTTCTTCTCCTTTACCCGATTTGCTGTGCTTTTTTGTTTTCTCTGGTTGAAGTCGAGTCTGGTCTTACAACGAGTAGGGCTTGGATTGTTGAAGCTTGGAAAGATGAGAAAAACACTACCCTATTTCTCCTAGTTTTTCTGGTCTTTGAAGAGGGCAGGGAGAGTTGTAATTGCTTTAAATTTAGCTTATTTTATTGACGTAAAAACAGGGAGCACTATGAATACATAGGATTAGAGCTATAGAATTGGTTGTTCACTGGCCTGTGTTTCTTTCGATCCAACTAGAGAGAATGAATAAAGATACACGTGGGGTTTCTGGGAAGGAAGAAAAGTGGATGATTTTTTCATTGGTTGGGTTGGGGAGGGATTGGGTTTGAATTCCCTGTTAAGGTGCGGCCACCATAGCAGGCACTAAATAAGTTTGGTTACAGGGAAAAGAAAGATTTGGTTGGTGAAGGTGGGTTTTGGAGCAGACGATACGTTTTAAGAAGGAAGGTTCGCTATAGGGAAAATCTACCTTTGACCTTAAATATAATAGAATATGTATTTAGTTTAGTTGGGTAAGATTTGTAGACATTTCTGAGATTAATACTTCACTCAAGTTGGTTGGGTAGTCTTGGAGAATTGAATCTCAATGTTTTCTTAATATCATAAGATTTTGAGAATTTTGATTTAAATTTACTCGAACACCTATTATTTATCGATTAAATTCATATGATTTCTTTCCTTTTGAAATTATGATTGTGTACTTATTGATTTTGATTTCGACAAAAATTTGAATTTTATTCTACTTGCATTTTAAATGTATTCTCTAAATTTTGTAGAGGTTACAGAAGTTGACTATTTGACATATGAAATGGCGACACAAATTTTAAATATCTATTGTATGATGTTAGTTTACTGTTGTTTTTTGTAAATGCATGGCTACATGATTATGCCATGGTGTCCTCATGGAAATATTTTGTGCGTGATAGTCTTTAGTGTTAACTTTGTTTATTGCAGAAACAATGGGAATGAAACTATTCGAAGAAAGTGATTCAGACGCTGATAATGCATCAAAAATTGAGATCGACAAAGATTATGCGAAGAGGTTTGAGCACAATAAGAGGCGGGAGGATCTCCATCGTTTAGAGGAGTTGAAGAAGAAGGGCCTAATCGAACAATCTGACTCAGATGACTCAGAATCTTCGTCTTCATCGGAGGAAGAAGATGAGGACAGTAATGTTTTAATCAAAAGGAACCTGGAATTTTTTGATGCTCTGATCAAGGTAAAGAAAAAGGACCCCAGCCTAAAAGGGAAAGATATCGATCTTTTTGGCATGGATGAGGGTGAGAATCACTATGAAAATGGTGGGCCGAGTATTGACGAGAAAGGAAAAAAGAAAAAAGCTATCTATTTGAAAGATGTGGTGGCAAAACATTTGATAGAAGAAGGTCCTGAATTTGTGGATGAAGAAAACTCCGCTGTTAAAAGTTATAATGCTGAGCAAGAGGAGATTAGGAAGGAATTTCTGGAGGCTGCAAAGGTTGAAGACGAGGATGAGGGAGAAGGGTTTATGAGGGTGAAGGAAAGAAGTGGACCTGGAGTGGAGGAGGATGAGGAGCAGAATGAACAGTTTGAGAGAAAGTTGAATGAGTATTTTGGTGATGGCGGTGAAGATTTGGACGAGAATTCTCGGTTTTTGAAGGAGTATTTTATGAATAAGTTATGGTTGGATAAGAATCAGGACTGGAAGGTTGGGGAGGATGAGTTGGAAATGGTGTCCGAAGATGAGGACGAGATTCAGAGGCAAGAGGAGTATGAGTATAGATTTCAAGAGAATGTGGGAGATAGGATTGTGGGGCATAGTAGAGTGGTTGAAGGGTCAGTAAGGAAGGAAAAAAATTCTAGGAAGGAGCAGCGGAAAAGTAAGGAGGAGAGGATGAAGATTGCAAAGATAGAGCGGGAGGAGGAGGTGAAACACTTAAAGAATTTGAAAAAGAACGAGGTTAAAGAGAAGCTTAATAGAATTAGAGAGACGGCCGGGATTAAGGAAGATGAGTTTTCCTTGCTAAACTCAAAGGATTTGGACGAGGAGTTTGATCCGGAGGAGTATGATCGAATGATGAAGAAAGCTTTTGGAGATGAGTACTATCAGGAAGAGGATGCAGACCCGGAATTTTGTAGCGACATGGATGGCGAAGACAATGGAGATCTTGAAAAGCCAGATTTTGCGAAGGAGGATGAATTGCTCGGATTGCAAAATGGCTGGGACGCATGTGGGTCAGGTGACGGATTCTTGGCTGCTAGAAATAGAAGTTTAAAACATAAAATTAATGACGAGGAGGAATATGGAAACAAAAAATCGGAGGGGGAGGGAGAGGGAGAAGAGGAAGGTAAGAAAATGAGCAAGCAAAAGTTAGCTCTTTACAATAAGGCCAAGGAAGCAATGATGGAAGAGTACTATAATTTGGATTATGAGGATACAATTGGAGACTTGAGAACTAGGTTCAAGTACGCCAAAATTAAGCCGAACCGATACGGGCTAACAGCTGCGGAGATTTTGGCAATGGATGAGAAGGAGTTGAACCAATATGTCTCTCTTAAAAAAATTGCTCCCTATAATGAGACGGAATGGAAGGTACCGAACAGTTCTCGGTACCGTCTCAAAATGAAGGCGAAAGAGCTCTTCAGTGGGAGGAATTCAAGCAACCTGAAAAGTGGAAAGAGAAAAGGGATCAAGAACGACGCCGACAAACCCACTTCGTCGACGCAAGGAAAAGATGAGCACAAGCCACAGATTGAAGAATCAAATAGGGAGATGGGGAATAATTTGTCAAGGAAAGCCAAGAGAAGAAAACACCAAGCTGAGCTCAAACTGTCACACTCGAGGCTAATGGCATATGGAAAGATACCTGCCAAACCAAAGAAGAAGGCAAGACATTGATCTCAGCCACATTAAATCCCATAATTTGATGATTTGGGCATTATATATACCTTTGATCTTACTCTCTTACAATCCTTGTTTTTGTCGGAGTATGTCGTTCTACTATTTTACGTAAACATCATTCCTTCTCTCAAAAGTTATAAGCTCGGATTCGGACTGTTGTCATGTACCCGGAAAGAGTCTTGCAAAAATTTTGAATACATTGTTTGAGGAAATAAGCTGGATGGAGACGTCTTTTATTACTTATTTGTGGATACAACTCCAAAGGTCAATACAGCAAGAGAGTTTATTTTTAAGCTCATCTTTATTGTGTATATTTTTTTAATTACTGATAATTAGACATATTTGATATATCGATTCCAGCAAATAAGTTGTTTGAGCGGGTATGTCCTTGAAGTTATTACTCTGCTAAATCATTTGGACCAATTATGCGCAAAATTATAGAATAGTACATGAAGTAAGTAAATTCTCTTTTCCCGTATCAATTTAACCATTGCCTGACAAACAAGCCTAGAAAGAGAGGGAGAGAGGGAGAGCACCTAGCCTTTCGAAAAAAGAGATTTTATCCAACCAAGCTTCAATTTCAATCAAATTGGATACAAACTAGCAAAATTCTTGCAAAAACAATCCTCTCAATGACATCAATTACTACCACAATAGGCAACGATCAAGAACGGAGACGAGTGATGCTACATGTCCTGTCCACCTACAACTAGTTCCAATCCCTGTACTGCGACAAAATAGCCGCATTTTGCAATCATCCCCTCAAATGCCATGAGATTGGTCGATTGAAGAATCTCGGCTTTAAGGTTCTATGATAAACAGAGGCTGAAATGAAAGAGAGAGATCAGAAAGACTTAATGTGCATTTAATTAACATTATAATCTAATCACGGCACAAGATATACTAACCATATCCACGCTGACCGGCTTTCCATCTTCGGCAATGATCTCCAAAATGGTACCTGATTGGTCAGCCTGAAGAAGGGATTCATTCAAAACAATAGAATTTTCTAGAATAGAAATCACGCAGAAAAAAAAGGGGACGAAAAGCACTTAATTATCGCAAATTTTATAATCATCTTTCAACTGGTGGTTCTAGTTTAATTCCCAAACATGATAAATAAAAATACTACAATCTCATCATCGTGTTGTTCCTGGTAAGTTAGCTTCATCAAATACCACGGCTGAAGCTTCCACAAGAAGAGCATTAACATTTGAAATAATATTTACTTCAAATATACGGCATACTAATATAGCACAATGACACAATATACATTAGCTGCACTATGACCGGCAAACATAAACTGTAGACTGTCTCAATTTTGAAATGTCAACCAGTACCAAATTTTCAAAATGAAAAATATAAAGTTAAAATGATCTGATGAGATTGTCAACTGATGACTTCTGCAACGGATATTTGCAATACTAACATAGATAGAACCAAAATGGAAGGCAAAAGAACAGCTGTTGGGAGTTGTGCTTTTAGGAGAAGGTTTTCACAAAGTACAAACCAATTCTTTTGACAAACCAATCTCACCCTTAGATTAATCTAATTCGACATTTCGCTTGACGTTTTAACATGATGGCTTGACAAACAGTCCTATGAAGAAGTAGAATGCAATAGCACTGTAAGGCGTTTAATGTTCAGTTTGATAAAAAGAAACAGAATAGTATACCTCTATTTCATTCATCAGTTTCATGGCCTCAATAATGCATAAAACTTGTCCCTTCTTTACTTTGTCTCCAACCTACAGAAAAAAAAAACTTAAATAAGCTTAATAATTTAGTATTCAAGAGCCCCATCCAAACTACCCATATAACAAAATATTCCTTTTAAATACCATATCAGTAACTACAGAAGGTTCACCTTAACAAAAGGAGGTTCACCAGGTCCTGAACTTCGATAGAATGTCCCAGCCATTGGGCACTTAAGAGGTGGAAGTGATGATTTGGCTGACTTGGCAGCAGGAGCAGACGAACTTTGACCTGGTGTTGGAGAAGACACAGGGACTGATACAGGAGCAGGCAAAGGTGGGGCTGGTGGCACAACTGGTGGAGAGGGTGAATATGCCATGGTGGGTGGCAACAGTGAAAGTGGTTGTGGTAGGGCCTCTTTTTTACGAATAATTACTTCACAGTCAAGCTGTTTCAACTGCAACTCTACAATATCTCTTGAATCAACAAGCCTGCAAGGTTTATAAAAGAAATATTGTCCTCCCAGCTTATGCATTTAAACTAACACTAAGAAAATAAAGGATGATCTTTTTTACTTGACAAGGTTAGCTACTTGATTGATGAACTCGGAGATTGTTTCTTCAGTAGCCAAAACTGGTACTTCTTTTTGGCTTGGATTATTTGCAGCCACGATGGATTCACCATCAGGAACCTTGAAGCAACAGATGATCCAAAAGCATATCCACGAACAAACGTATATTTGAAAACAGATCCTCAAAAGAAAACAAATAAAAGCATCTTACCTCTTTTAACTGTGCTTGCACCAGAATTGAATGTTTCTGTCTTGACTGCAAGCCTCGCAAAATAAGAAAAATCGTCACTATAATTGCAAATGATTAGAGTAGCTAATAACAAAACATCATTAACAGACTTAAGTAGTTCTATACTACAGATTTAATGGTAGCTAGATTATATTTCATAAAATTATACTCCAAAAAAGGTGTTTATTTATGAATCAAATGATAAAAATGGGTTCACAATAGATGATTAAACATATAAAACCGATCATTTTGAATCTTCAAGAGCTCAGTTCAAGCATTTACCAGCGAAATTTCATGTTTACAAGCAACAAGAAAATTATAAACCAAAATTCAATTCTTTACACTTATAATTGAGTTTAAATACCGTAATAAAAATAAAATAAAATATGGCATACGTTTTATTGATATTCAACTAGTATTTATAATTACATCAGTAACCTAATTTAAATAAAAAATCTAATACTATTAGGAAACTAGCCTAATTGAAATAAAGAAATAATAATAATAAAAAGAAAACTAACCTAATTTGTAGTAGAAAATTATAAATTAATTAACTATTAAAATTAATAATGCATAAACTAATAAGAATTGTTATTAGTTTTCTTTATTATGCCAGAGAGTTCAATCTTATCATGAAAAGTTAAAGGCAAGCTCGCAAAAGTGGTTGAGCGTGCGCAAGTTGATATGCAGATGAAACATGAGCCACACGAAAACTGCCACTTTGAACTCGTTCCCGAATAAAATGATAGTATAAAGCAACATGCTTCATATGAGAGTGAAAAATTAGATTAGCACATAAATTCATTGCACCAATATTATCACAATAGTTGACTAGTTGGTGGACAGAATGACTCCAAATTCTGTGAGAAGCAAACAAATCCATTGAAGTTCTGCGACAGTAGTTAACAAATCTATATTCAGCTTTAGAAGAGAAACAAGTAACACTACATTATTTCTTGAAACTTCACGAAATAAGGTTACGACCGAGCACAATAAAAGTCCCTGTGCAAGTGAAGTCATCTTTGTTGCCCTCAGTCTCCGTCAAAGAAAGTACGGAGATTAAGAAGAGTGTGGCGATATTGATGCAAATTGACAAAGTGACCCATTGGGCTTCGAATTATTATTTTCGAATGATTTTTTAGTTTAGATTTTATTTTCGCAATTAATAGTTTTATTTTATTTTAGGTTAGATCTGGATCTATTATTTTATTATCTTTTAGTTTAAATCTAGATCTATTATTAAGTGATATTTTTTAATTTTTCGGATAATTATTCAATTATTCAAAGAAATTTCAAAATTAGGGTTTTCTCTCGAATCATGTTTTTCCTTTCTACATCCCGCTGCGTCAGGTGGTATCAGAGTCGAATTTCAGTTCAGACTACGATGACCAGTTCAGGAAGCAGTCATGTCCCGAACATCGTTCAGGATGTGGAAGACTTGTGAGCCGGATTACAAGCTCAAGAGGTGGTAATCAAGACCTTGGAGCAGAATTTCAATCAGAGACTCCGACATATTGAACAATGCCTTGAAGACATGATTGATCGTTTTGATGTCCTAGGGTTTGATGCCAATAGAAACATAGATGGTGATAGGGTACAACCGAGAGAAGGAATTGCTCAAGGCGAACCCAGAAGCATACTTGTTGCTGCAAACAATTGAAGGCGAGCAATGTTTGATGATGACTCGAACGATGAAGAAGTGATGGAACCTACAGAAGAACGATTTATCAAGTGTGAGAGAGGCGGCGGTAATGACAGATACAATAATCACGATTATCATGCCGTCGATAAGGAATTTAACTGAAGGTGGATATTCCTACTTTTAATGAAAATTTAAAAATCGAAGATTTTTTTAATTGGGTTGCTGAGGTTAATCAATTCTTCGAGTATATGAAGATCCTACAAGAAAACAAGGTCAAATTGGTTGCGTGCAGATTAAGGGGGAGCTTCTGCATGGTGGGAGAGATAACAAAACATGCGCTATCAGGAAGACAAACAACCCGTTGGAACTTAGCACAGGATGAAACAATTGTTGTAGAGGGATTTCTTACTGCCTGATTATGAGCATATCTTGTTTCAACAATATCAGCGATGCCACCAAAGCCAGAGAACTGTTTATGAATATACTACTGATTTTATGAGGTTGGCAGAGAGGAATTATCTACGAGAAAGTGAAGGGCAGCAACTGGTGCAGTACTTGGACGGGCTAAAACTCCATGTTCGAGATAAAATTGGAGTACACGTTTTGCGCAATTTGAACAAGGCGAAGAATATTGTAGGATCGAGATTGTCTAAGAGGGGGGGGGGGGGTGAATTAGATATTTAAACTTAATTTAATAATCTAGTAAATTTCTCTTGTAATTTTAGTTTGAATATTAATAGCAAACAACCATATAAAGTAAAGAGAGAGAGAGAAAAATTTAACACCAGGGTTTTTAACGTGGTTCGGCTAAACCTTGCCTACGTCCACGCTCCAAGGCTCCCCCTTGAAGATTCTTAACCTTCTTCTCACGAGAATAAACTGATCGGAATTCCAGGCTCCGACCAACTGCCTTTACAGATTTTGATTGAACTTTTCGGGCGTCAATCCACAGCCTTTACAAATGATTTAAGTTTGTAAAAATAAAGCACAGACTACTCTCTCACAGCAAGTGAATCTCAAGTTCGATTTTTGGAGAAGTAGTGAAAATACAGAGCGATAACTTTCGCAGCTTAGGGCTCAGAATTCAAATTGGCAAAAGTTAGTCTTCGAGCCTTTTCTTCTGCATATATACTCTGTAAAGCTTCTGTCTTCAAATGGAAAAAATGTTACCGTTGGGAAGCATCCGTACTGAAGCAGCTATCCGTTGTTTCTGTAAATGTTGTTCATCGTCGCCATTAAAGATCTGGAGTTAATGTTGAAAACGACGTCACTGTAGCTTCGCGGCTAGCTTTGAATTCTGGCGGCAGATGCAACTTATGAAGCAGAGACACGTCATCGATGGATGCAGCTTGAAACACTATCGGCAGATGTATCCTTAAGTGCTGAACCGTCATCGGCAGATGATTTCAAAACGCTATCGGCAGAAGTTTTCAAAACGCTATCGGCAGAAGATTTCAAAACGCTATTGGCAGAAGATTTCAAAACGCTATCGGCAGAAGCTGCATAAATCTGCATCGGCAGATGATCCATTAAAAATATCGGCAGGAGAAACTTCAACTTCTATCGGCAGAAACAGCTTCAACTTCAATCGGCAGAAACAACTTCAAACGCCATCGGCAGATGAAGCTTGAAGAGCTGTCGGTAGAAGCAACATTAAAATTCCATCGGCAGGAGCCACATTAAATCGCCATCGGTAGGAGCCACATTAAATCGCCATCGGTAGATGTGCCTTCAACGCTATCGGCAGATGTTAGCTACTAAATGGCTTCTTCTTCTGTCGTTTAGCAATCGGCAGAAGCTTTTATTTCTTTGTCGTGTAACTATCGGTAGAAGCACGCGTTTCATCCCTGTTTTTCTATGTAGCTCTGTATACTCAAACAAATTTTATTAGACAACTAAAATACCCCTTTTAAGGGTATTTCCAAACAATCTTATATTCATAATTCCCATTTAATACACATAATCAAATTGTATACTTAATATACAAATACATCATCAAAAACAAATTATGACTTAAACACTCTATAAGTCAACAAATATGTCTATAAAAGCTGAGCTGGTGATTCAAGAGAAACAGGGCAATGGGGTTTGAGTCGAACAGGCATGCCTACAGGAGTGAGAATTATCAAAGAAGTGTAGGGATAAAGAAAAATTCATTCCTGAAACACAGGATCGCGTGGAACGGAGGGATGACAGAGCGACTGGAAAAAAATTAGTCGAGAATAAAGAGGGTTCGAAATCGACGAACTTGTACACAAGAAACGTACTAGGAGGATGACGACGAAGGGAATGAAAAAACGTAAGTAATCAGGAAGTTGATGTTGACCCCCAAACAAAATGACGACACTCAAAAGCATTAATTGTTTCGCACCAGGTGTACTAGAAACGGCCGTTTATTTGATCAGATCATTGATAGTGATAGTTATGAGAACATCATTGGCAAAGACGTTGTGCAAGTTTTACAATTACCAGTAAAGAAACATCTCAAGCCTTACTCAATCGGATGGATCTATGCAATATAAAAATTCAGGTGAAAGAGCACTACAAAGTATCTTTTTCGATTGGAAAGTATACAAACGAGGTATACTATGACATAGTAGACATGGATGTTTGTCATCTCTTGTTTGGTAGGCCTTAGCAGTTTGATGTACACTCACAACATGCATGCAGGGATAACATATACCGATTAAAAAATGATCGAGTGAAGTTCATGTTACTTCCCTTAAAGGTAAAGCACCGTCCAAAAACTTATAAAGTGGAGGGGCGAAGTATAGAGAAGCAGAAAATCGAGCAGCCCAACACCAAGTATAAAGAAATAGCCATTAAGCATCGCCAACGTAAACTCTTTATTGTGGGTGACCAAGTGATGATGTTTCTACGCAAGGAGTGGTTTCCAATCGGCAGATACAAGAAGGTACAATCCAAAAATTATAGACCTTATCGAGTCAAGAAGAAGATCAACGATAAGACATATGTTATTGGACTGCCAAACAGTATGGGTATATCCAAGACATTTAATGTGGTGGATATCTACTCATTTTACCCCGATGACGAGTAGTATGACCAAGAAAACTTGGGGTCAAGTTTTTCTGTGGTAGGAGAGAATGATGCAAATTGACAAAGTGACCCCTTGGGCTTCAGATTATTATTCTCGAATGATCTTTTAGTTTAGATTTTATTTTCGCAATTAATAGTTTTATTTTATTTTAGTTTAGATCTGGATCTATTATTTTAGAATCTTTTAGTTTAGATTTTATTTTTGAAATTAATAATTTTATTTTATTTTAGTTTAGATCTGGATCTATTATTAAGTAATATCTTTTCATTTTTCAGATAATTATTCAGCTATTCAAAGAATTTTTGGAATTTGAGTTTTTTCTCGAATCGTATTTTTCCTTCTCGTATCTCGCTGCGTCAGATATAGTACAACACCATGATCAATGGTACTGCATAGGTAACAAAGTAGTAGTTTGACTACAACCCAATGGTTGCTTGTTTGTTGATGGAGAAACTGAGAAAGTTTGTTGAGTGTGTAACCAATGTCTGAGCGAGTGAGAGATAAGTACTGAAGGCTATCAATAATGGCACGATATTGTGAAGGATCCGTGAGTACAATATCTAAAGTAAGAGAGTGAGTAGGTGATATGGCAAACGAATTAGAAATGGGATTTGCATGTAGCATTTTATTTTTCATCAAAAGATCCTTGCTATATTGGCGTTGGGATAGAAAAATGCCTTGAGAATGTGAGACTATTTCAATCCCAAGAAAATAATTTAGTGTCTAAGATCTTTGATGGAAAACCAACGAGCCAAAAGTGTGATGAACTTATGAACCGCAATGTCATTATTGTCTGTGACGATGATATCATCGACAGAAACTAAGAGAAAGATGGTGATGTCATTATTGTTGAAGATAAATAATGATTCGTCTACATGATAGTTGCGAAATCTATATGTTACTTGAAACTGACATAATTCGTAATACCACACTCTAGGGACTTGCTAAAGGCCATAGATAGCTATGCCATGGGTGATCTTTGTCAATGAGCCTTGGCGGTTCATACATGTAAACATCTTCAAAGAGAATGCCTAATAAAAATGCATTGTTGACATCCGATTAATGAAGAGACCAATTATGACTAACTACAAGCCTCAGAACAAGACGAACAGTCGTTGGTTTCGCCACTAGACTAAATGTATCATGATAGTCAACTCTTAGATGTTGGTGGAATTCTTTAGCAACCAATCGAGTTTTGTATTTGTCAATAGAACCATCTGGTAAATGATTAGTACGAAAAATACATTTATTCAATCAAACTCTAATGTTGTCCTGGTGGAACTAGTTTCTATGTTCCAATGTTAATGAGGGCATCATATTTCGTAGACTTGACATGACGCCACTTTGGATCTCTAACAGTTTGGGTCAGGGTTGTAGGTTCTACGTTAGATGAGGAGAAGAGTTAGCATATGAGGTTAAGTTTTGTTATAGGCTTAAAAATGTTATTTTTTGATAGGGTTATAATGCCATGAAGTGGAGGTTTAATACTTTTGCAAAATATTGGTAGTTTAGATTGAGCATCTTCGCTATGAGATTTAAGAGTCTTGGCATCATGCTCTCGAGATGAAATATTTTGAGATTCAAACTGAAAGATTGCATCACTGAAATCAAGTGTTATAGGGACAGGATTAAGAAGACAACAAAGAGGATCTTGGGTTGAACTATTTTGAGGGCCAAACTTTTAAGCTACACTACTAGGAGAAGGCATTTTGCGGTTATCATTGATGGTGGAAATAGATGAAATATTGGTGACCGGAAGAAGAGACATAGAGGACACCAATTTAATGTTGTTTCAGCAGATGGACGCTCTATGGAAGGTTGGAGGGGAGTGAATGGATAGATAGACTTAACAAATTTAACACGACGTCATCATCAAATGAGAAATACGATGAAGAGAAAGAAACAAGGTAAAAACTTGGTATTCTTCTCCATTATCAGAATATAGGATGATAATTTTATTTTTGAAGAAGTTCTCGACCAGAGATTGAAAACAAATAAACACATCAAAAATATGAGATTTTCATTTAAGTGGATAAAACCATATATACTTTGAAGAAGTTCTGACATCAGAGAAAACAATTTTCAAATGAGATTTAAATATAAGAGAACTTAAAAAAAAAAGGTAATTTATGACTCTTATTGCATTGACATGAGTTGCAATAAAAATCTAAATTTGACAGAGTTGATAGTTCAAAGTTCAAACTAGAGATAATATGTTTATAAACACATAGACATAGATGTCCTAATCATGATCCCACATACTAGGAGTAGATTTGACACTAGAGAAAGCAATTAGAGGAGAAGACTTATAAGTATATACCAGTCACTCATACACACCATCTTTAGTATTGCTCTGCAAAAGGATTACCTCTGTGTGGAGATCCTTCACAGAACTAGGTAAAAACTCGACAGATGTACTGTTTGAGCGACAAAATTGGGAAATAGAAATAAGATTTTTTTTTTTCAAAGAAGGTACACAAAGGATATCATCAACTTTAAAAGTATGAGTGGGAGTTGCGCGGGTTGTGGAAGCAATATGGGTAATGTGACGACTTGTGTCATCTCCCATCACAATGTCGTTAGACCCATCATAGGGCATATGAGTAGATAAACAACTTAAATCTGTGAGGACACGAAGAGAAGCTCTACTATCAAGGAGTCAACTACAAGTATTTGAAATGCTTGATGTTGCTACATAAGTATGAGGTCGATGCATTTGCCATTGTGCCACAGTACGAGGAGCCGATGATGTTGTGATGTTGGATGCATCTGACAAAAATTTGGCTCTTGAGTGACCGCATGTCCTTGAATACGACAGCACTAACATTGACCTAGATAAGGATGATTTTCGTGAGAGGCACAAGCGTGTCGGGCCAGTTGTTGCGAACTATGATTGCATAAATTAGTTTCAACGCCCATAGTTGAACTTGAACATAACAAGTACATATTAAGAAAAAATATTTCAAATTCCAAGAATTTGCTCTGATAACTAAAGTGTTGGAGAACAGAAAACAAAGCAGGCACACGTTTCATTGATGTTCAACTGGTATTTATAGTAACATCGGTTACCTAATCTAAATAAAGAAACTAATACAGTTAGGAAACTAGCCTAATCGAAATAAGAAAATAATAATAAAAAGGAAACTAACATAATTTGTAATAAGAAACTATTAATCATTTAACTACTAGTCTAAAACTAAGAATGCATAAAATAAAAACAATATTATTAGTTTCCTTTATTATCAAATGATAAAAATGGGTTTGCACAAGATAATTAAGCATATAAAACCGATCAGTTTGAATCTTCAAGTGCTGAGTTCAAGCCAAATTTCATGTTTACAAGCAGCGAGAAAATTATAAAACAAAATTCAATTCTTTACCCTTATAATTGAGTTTAAATACCATAATGAGATAGAAAGTTTAGTAATAATTCCCCTCATTCATGAAAACCTCGAAGACTATCTTACGAATCCTAATCTTTTCAGTTATCTTCTTGTTTTCGTGCATTTCTCAGTTTCTAGACAAAAAAAGAAGACATAGAATGCGAAAAATTCCATACAATACAACTTTTTCATGATCTACAGTTAAACTTAAACGCACCGTGACTTGTAGATAAACAAGCACGTATCCAAATTCTACACCCTCGTGTTTAAATGTTCCATGAGTATTATCAATGTTAGAAGCATCCAACAACGAATTGATTCTCATAATTCTATATGAAATAAATAATAATAATCCAATAGAATTGCCGTAAGGACATTAATATTGACGCCTATTAGAAAAAAAAAACGAATAAACAATTTTAACATCAATCAAACAATACTAATTACGTATCATGATACCAAAATAGCGATAAATTTGAGCTTAATTTCCAAGAAAATTAATCGCATTTCAAGAAACGATGCAGAGAAGGAAAGAAATTGTGCTACCTTGGTGCAAATTCTGAACGCAGGATTACGAGATACATGGAAAGAGACGAGAGAATGAGTGCATTTTCGTTCTCCATTCTTGTTGAGATGAAAAGGCGCAGTTGCTTTCGTCACCGTAGAGGCTGAAGTGAGAGACGAGGACATCGTTCCTTAGACACAGAGATTCACGGAGAAAGAGAAAGCGAAACACAAATCGGAAGCGATTTAAAAGAGAGAGTATGAACAGTGGAAGAGCAGAGCTTGTCCTCTTTTCATGGCGATAAAATCAAAGAGTCAGAGAGTGTGAGAGCATAGGTGCTGTTATCAGTTTCAACGTGTCGGATTCTGATTTGCCAACATTTTAGGAGTTTAGAGGATATGGATCATTTAAATTGTAAAATATAATTGGCTAAAGTTAAAATTGGACCACCTACTTAATAAATTATTATTTTTTAATATAATGGATTTTAAAGTTTTAACTTTTATAATTAATTAGTATAATATTTTAAATAAATTATAAATAATTAAAATAAAATATTAATTAATAAGCAACGAAACACGAGATTAAATTATAAAATTAGAAATTAAATTTAATGTCAAATTAAAACGAAGATTCAAGTTTTTCTTCATTTGCCAAAAAATTCGTTCGTTTTTTAATCACATAACCAATAATTCATCAAACAAACGTGAAATATAGAACCCCATAACACAATTAGAAAAATGAATGTAAGGCGCGGCATGTGAATGACATGTAATTTATCAATAAAACATTTCTTTTAATGCAACGTTTTTATTTTTGTTAGAGGTCCGCTTAGTCAAAAATAAATTCTGAATCTCGGAAGTTTAGAATTTAAGTTAAAATTTACACAATTGAATTTGGAGGATATTTTTTATCTGTCACGTTCTATTTATTTTTTTGTTAAAATTTTTGTAGTTTTGTATCGCCCCAAAATCTAAATTCCTAATTTTAAAATCCCTAATCTTGAATATTTTTTCAATTTGATTTTCTAAATCAGATTTAATTTCGAACGTTATAATCCATAATTTTTATTAAAAAAAAAACTTTAATGAAAATATTAGATGCACGAAAACTTAAAACAATGTTCAATTATTAAATAACTTTGATCAAAATTTAAATAAATACATAATTAAAATCATTCATAAAATTTTATCAATGACGAAGTCAACATAAATTATTCAAAATTTCAACCGAAGTAATTTATGAAATATTCTCGAAAACTGAAACATACTAATTTAAATTCTTTCCTTTGAAAAAACATTGTCTTCTTCTGTATGCTCGCTTGCCTCTTGAAGGTTTTCGATCACAGTTCATTCTTCATCTCATAAAAACTCGCGTACATAAAAAAAACTATAAATTATGAGAATAACTAAGTAAGCAAAAACACGTTCAGGTGCAAAATTAACATTATATTTTCCTGAATCCTGATTTAACAGTTACATACTGGTTGAAACTTATTTTCCAACATTTATTCAGACTTAGTCATCTCATTGTCGTTCAAGCTTTATCATCTCATTTCGTTCAGGCGTAGTCATTTCGTTGTCGTTCTGGCGTACTCATCTAATTTAGTTTAAGTTTGGTCATCTCATTGTCGTTCAGGTTTTGCTATCACATATTTTTCGTCAATTCCATAATATTCAAACACATACAAAATGTCCTACCAATTTTATCTTTATACAATTCTATGTCAATACATAACATGAGTGTGGTCAGATATCATAATCATGTGATAAAATAATTATAAGAAAAATAACATAGATTTTGTGATGTAGGGTCGTAGCCAAAACGTTGAAAAGGTGATATTTTCACTTATATGGATTTCGAGAGTTTAGGTTTATCGAGATTTTTTCAATATTTCAAATAATATTCTGTCTTAATAAAATATTTGATATTAAATTTCTACTTAAATAAATCTAATTTTCAAAAGATTGTGGGCAAAATTTATTTGCGTGTACACTTTATTGGATAGAGTTGAATTTGATCGATTAAAACGACTATCGAGATTTTTCCTACTTAAATAAAATATTCAATATTAATTTTTCACTTTAATAAATAAATTTCAAAATAATTTAAGCTAAAATTCCTTACCGGTTTATTCTTAGATCGGTCTGGTCGGATTAGGATCGTTTTAGACAGTTTTTGGTCGAATTTGAAGATTTGGAAGCAATCTGGTTCGGCCTAGGCGATTCTGGTTGAAATCGGGTTGGGTCAGGTCCGGTTCAGTTATATCGGATCTGGTTCGGTTGGACCAATTGTGGTTCAGCTGAGCCAGTTCAGTTTGCTTGACCGGTTCAATTGGGTTCGTCCTTTAATGAACCAGTCATGTTCTTTAAAAAAAAAAAAAAAAAAAAAAAACTGAACACTTCTTTTCTTTATCCTCCATCTTCACGTTTTGTCTTTGTTGTGCACTCCAGAGCACCCGAGAGTGTTGTCTTCGATTAACGACGACAACTTCGATCGAGGAAAGTTTCATCTGAGCTCGGCGGCTCGAGTGAAGCTTGTGGCTGCGATTGAGTGGTGCTCGGAGACCGAAGGTCGAAGGTAAGACTTCAGAGAGAGAGAGAGAGAGAGAGAGAGAGAGAGAGAGAGAGAGAGAGAGAGAGAGAGAGAGAGAGAGATGTCTGAGTGTAGTCGACAAAGAGCTCTGGTGTGCTCTTCACAATCACCGAGCCTCTCAATTTATAGAGGAATTTCTCAACCAACCTCCGACAAAATTCGAATTCCATTCGAATTTTCAGGTCTTGAAATCTGATGCCAATCAGATTTTCAGATCTAGACACCTACCTCCCATCTAGGTTGTAAATCCGATTCCTAATCGGATTTTCAGAGGGTTCTGGGTAAAACAGATGGTTGAATCGGATTTCCTCTTGTTTTTTATAAATTTTAGGACTAAAATCTTTGATTATGTTTGATTTGAGAATTTCAAATTTGAATTTTCAATTTTAAAACCCTAAATTGTTACAAGTTTAGATTTCGTTGATTTTTCACGATAATTTCAATTATATATGTCAAGTGATCGTATTTTTATTTACGTGAATAAAAACATCAATTGTTAGTTCTTTGTTTGACACATCCAATCTGTTGATTGACCAATAATAGGTAAGTTTTTCTCGATCAATAATAGGTTTTTGTTGGATCGAAGGAAGAATTGCGATTTACAGTTCGGGTTTCGGTTTTGAATGAAAAAACCAAGAAATACGAACTAAATTCAATTGCGAAGCAAAAACCAACCAAAACTTGAATTTAACTTAAATTTATATATTTTATTAAAATTAATTGTAATTTTTTAATCGAATCGAAACAAATCCGAATTTTACAGTTTGGTTCGGTTTAGTTTAATACACAGTTTGGTTCTGTTTTTTTTTTTTTAAGTAGAGAGAGGCCGATCTAGTCATGGACTGGACCGGCCGCGCCGAACCCATAGCCACCCTTGCTAGTAATGGGTTCTTCCGCCCTCCCAAACCCATTGTATTCCGCCATAGAATCAAAACTCTCTCTCTCTCTCGCTCTCTAATGGCTTTCTACTCTTTGATTTTCACCTTCTATCTCTTACTGTCGTCATCTTTTGCTTTTCAATCTGATGAACTTCTGGCAGACGACGAGGAGTTTGGGATTGAAGGTGCGCAGATTCCTGCACATGCTAGATCGTCGTCATCTTCACCTGCACCACCCACCACATCCACGTCTCGGAGAAGATTTTCGGATTCCGATTCGGACTCCAAAGTTCAGTTCCAGCTAGAGCACGCATTTGGAGACTCGGATTTCACCCTCGCTGGTACCTTCACTGCTCGCCTTAAGACTTGGAGCCATGGTGGCCAGGTTGGTATTTTCACGCGGCTCTTTTGTGTTTTGGTTTCGTCATCTTTCTTTTCGCGTATAAGATGCGTGGTTACATGAAAAAAAAAAGGATGGGAATCGGTGGAGTCGACGATTAAGAATTATGGAGGAAGAATTTCTGGATTTTTTGGGGGCAAACATGATCGATTTTGTTCTCTAAATGTGATGTGATGTATCTAGATTCACGCCACACCAAGCTCCCTGTAGAAATTTTATTGGAATCTTGCTTGGAATTTTTTTTTGCTCAGGTGGTCATATTTTGAGAAGTTACTGGCTTCATTGAGTAGGATTTCTTTATTCTAATTTAGCTAATATGTTTTTGATAATTCTTTTCAAAGCAGTCCGAGTCACTCTACTGATTTCACGTTCATTTTATGTTTGTGATCCTTGACAAGAGTTTTTTGCTTGGTCTTTGATCTTTTTATCCTGCTTTTGTTTTCCATCATTATTCTTATCACATTAGTTAGTTGAGTGACATTGGTTGTCTTTTAAACAGTATGCGGGACAGTGTCAGTGTGATTTTATTTTCATCTTCTAGACCTTAATCTACTAAATTTATAGTTTGAAGCAGTGTATATTGTTTCTTTGTTAATCAAATTTTGTCATAAAATGCTTTGTAAATCAGTCTCTTTCCTCGTTGTTACCCGCATCTACGACTAAATTACTTGATCTTGCTATCATATATATGGTGGAATGACATGCTCTATTAACTGTAATAGACCCTTACAAAGTTGCGATTTTCAAGGAATGCGTTTACTGAAGATGACAAGCAGAATTTTAAAGTAAATCTCTTGCTTCCTTTTCTCTTTTGATTTGTTCTGTTGTTTTATTGAATCTACAGTAAACTATGTCATCTTTGCAGAACCTGTTGGAAGCTGATGATTTCTATAGAATAAGATTGCCATCCAATGTGTTGAGCTCTCCAGGAACGGATTATGTTTTCTCTTCTGTCAAAGCAGTAAGTTTTATCTGTTGACTGCTTAGTTTGGGATACGTTAGTAAAACTTTTTGCTTCCTGTTAAGCTGCTTATCTAAGTCGTGGATGTCTTGAATGAAGTTTGTAATCTATTTATTTTTTTGTTAATTTTCAATTCAGTAGACCTACCACAGTTTTTTTCTCCATGGAACCATTAGGTGAACCCTAAAGCAATCATTATATTGTTATCATGAAATTTTATTTCTGACTGGAATCAAAATTTAACCAAGGTTTGCAATCATGTGAAATTCTTGGATTGATCATTTCCAAAGTTGATCTTTTTTTTTTTTTTTTTTTGAAACATATAGCTTAGTATTTTTCAAAAATTCTTGATTGTTATTCTGCATCAGTATATTTTGTTACGTTTTGGTGTTTTTGCTCAAAACTTCTATTTTGTTAATTCTTTTAGCATGGGAAAATTGAAAATTTCAAACATCCTATTCTTCCCAATGGGCACAATCTGGAGATTTATCACCACCCCAAAAATTTAAAGTATTTTGAATCCTTTACCAAAAAAATGAACAAGGATTCTTTTATTTACATACTCGTTATGGTATATGTGGGTGCTTATATTTATCTGTATCTTCCATTTTGTTGTTTCATTGACTTTGTTATAAGGTCTAAAGTGTTTGACACTATGTTTTCCAATTCTAGAGATGTCTTCCGCGGGAAAGTTTGAATGAGAACTTTTTACTACACACGGTAATCCTTAGCTCTTATTATTTAATTATTTGGTTCCTTTTCACCATTATCAGGTTTTTTCTTATTTTCTCTGCTGTGAAGTTATGTTTAAGTACGTTATTTTCCCCATCCCAATATGAGGGGAATTGGGTAGGATATTTAATGTTATTCCATACTTCACATAATGATGGGAAGTATATTGATTTGTGTGATATCAATATTTTCCATTAAGGGCGGGATGTATCTTTTATTGTGATAACAATTAGCAATCATTTTGTTAATCATGCACACTAAATGGTTTTATTTCCTAAAGGCTGGTTGTTGGGTATCTCTATTATGAGATCTCATAAACATACCCAAGTTTGTATGGACTGTGAGGGTTATCTATTTGATAAGAGTTTTTCTCTTCAAAGTCCTTTACTATCTGAATTTTTTTGAAACATTAGATTACTTTGTGTTCTTAGATGTTATTGTTATTTAATGTTTCTTTTTTATACAAAGTTAGAAGTTTATTTTTGTATCTCATAATTAACAAAATCTTAGTACTTTTGTTTTCTTCTAATCAATCATAAGCTTTCTTGTTGGTAATTCATGATTAATTGATTTAGTGTTATTTATAGTAGGAAGATGATGATGCGAATAAAAATCCATTACACCAAACAAACGAAAATTACAAGAAAAAGACCCTAAAACGAACCACAAATTTTAGCAACAATGTGATACGAGCTACTCAATTTTATTTCAGCATAACGCAATCAAGTACAGACTCTGGGTTTAAAGAGAGACCCACCCTCTCCTCTACAGACTACTATCTTCCTACTTCTTTCCAGCTCCTCTCCATCTCCTTTTATTCTTTCTGTTAACTGTTCTTTGTAACTATATTCTTACAACTTCTACAAACCGTCAGATCTAATTAATGACAACCGACTATTTTATGCATTTTTCTTATTTCTCTTCCTTGAATACGTAAAACGTATCTCAGGCGTAACATTACTCCGCCGCCAAAAACAAACCTTGTCCACAAGGTTAAATGCTGGAAACTGATTACTAATCTGCTCAAAATTTTCCCACGTGGCCTCAAAGGATGGTAATCCTTTCCATTTAATCAAAACCAGATCTGGTTGATTAGTAGCCACAGAAAATCTAACATCTAACAATGACTCCGGTTCATACAAATCCCTACCGCCGGTCTGCAAATCCTCTGGAAAAGGAACTGATTGCAATAATTCACCCTTTGCTGGCTTCAACAGCGAAACATGAAAAACGGGGTGAATTTTGGCCGACTCTGGCAACAATAATTTGTACGCGACGTTGCCGATTTTCTTAACGATTACAAAAGGACCAACAAACCTGGATGTAAGTTTTTGATTGCCCGTTGTCGCCATCGATTTCTGTCGATACCGTTGTAGCTTTAACCAAACTTTGTCGCCGATCTCGTACTCGACGTGACGACGCTTCTTATTCGCAGTCTGAACCATCAACTGCTGAGCTCGATGGAGATTCGATTTCAGCCTTTCCAGAATTTCATCCCTTTCTCGCAGCTGCTCATCTATAGCCGACACAGGAATACCCTTTTCACATCTCAATAACGAAGGAGGATCCCTCTTATAAATGGCTTGAAATGGGCTCATCCCTATGGCCGAGTGAAACGACGCATTATACCAATATTCGGCCCAGTACAACCATCGGCTCCATTCTTTCGGCTTCTCCCCCGTAAAGCATCTCAGATATGTTTCCAACGTTCTATTCACCACCTCCGACTGCCCATCCGTCTGAGGATGGTAAGCTGAACTAAACTTCAGAATTGTTCCTTGCGAACGCCACAATTCCTTCCAAAATAAACTCACAAATATTTTATCCCTGTCAGACACGATGGACTTAGGCAAACCATGCAATCGGAAAAAGTTCTGTAAAAATTTTTCAGCCACTGTAGTTGCCGAATATGGGTGCTTCAAAGCAATGAAATGACCGTACTTACTTAGACGATCTACCACCACCATTATAGTATCAAACCCATTTGACTTCGGTAATTGATCAATAAAATCCATTGAAATATCCTCCCAAATATCACTCGGAATCGGAAGTGCTTGTAATAATCCGGCTGGAGTCAAAGTTTCGTACTTATTCTTCTGACAAACCGAGCAATTTCGCACGTACTCTTCGATATCATTTCGCATGCCAAACCAAAAAAGTTCAGCTGCCACCCTCTTAAACGTCTTCGTAATGCCACCATGGCCTCCCATAGGACTATCATGAAAAAGCTCCAATATCTTAGGGATCACCGGTGATGAACTGGAAATCACCTTTCTGTTTTTATAAAAGAGTTGGTCTGCCTGGATAAGGAACTTAGTTGCGTTTACATCACCCCGTAACAATTTTTGCTTGATCGTCTGCAACCTCTCATCATTTGACAGTCCTTCTTCCAACTCCTCCCGGGAGATCAAACTCTGAGTTAACATTACATGCAGATTCATCAATTCTGAGTTATTCTCTTCTCTCCTAGAGAGACTATCGGCGGACTTATTTTCACAACCCGGCTTATACTGAACTTCGAAATCATAGCCGAGTATTTTAATGAGCCATTTTTGATGTTCAGGAGCTACTAACCTCTGCTCCAGCAGAAATTTCAGACTCCGTTGATCAGTTCTAACAATAAAATGCCTCCCCAACAAGTACGGTTTCCACTTTTGAATTGCCAACACAATCGCCATCAATTCTCTTTCGTACACCGATTTCAGTTTATTTTGCTTCGACAATTGTTGACTAAAGAAAGCAATTGGCCTCTGGTTTTGCATCAAAACAGCTCCTACACCTATTCCCGACGCGTCCGTTTCCAGAATAAAAACTTCATCAAAATTCGGAAGTGCTAAAACAGGAACTGAACACATAGCACTCTTCAAATTTTCAAATGCAACATCGGCGTCTTTATTCCATGCAAATCTATCTTTCTTTAACTGGTCTGTGAGTGGCAAAGCAATAGACCCATATCCTGAAACAAATTTTCTGTAATACCCTGTCAAACCTAAGAAACCACGTAATTGTTTCAATGAATGAGGCACTGGCCAATTACGAATAACCTCCACTTTACTTTGATCTACTGCCACTCCAAGGTCCGATATTACGTAACCCAGATACTCTAATTCCCTTTTCGCAAAAGTACACTTCTTTTCGTTAATGTATAATCTTTCTTCTACCAGTATCTTCAATGTAATCTCCAGATGATGCAAGTGTTCCTCCCACGATTTGCTGTAAATTAAAATATCATCGAAAAAAACCAGTAAAAACTTACGAAGATATCGCTGAAACAGTTTGTTCATCAGTGATTGAAAGGTAGAGGGAGCGTTAGTAAGGCCGAAAGGCATTACTAAAAACTCATAGTGCCCTTCATGAGTTCGAAAAGCCGTCTTGTGCACGTCTTCCTTCTTTACTCTGATCTGGTGATACCCAGATTTCAAGTCCAGCTTAGAAAATATCTTTGCTCCAAAGAGTTCATCCAGTAACTCTTCAATCACAGGTATTGGGAATTTATCTTTCACGGTTTCTCTGTTCAATGCCCTATAATCAATACAAAACCGCCAAGAATTATCTTTTTTTTTTTTTACCAAAATGATAGGGCTCGGACGGGAACTCGGTTGTATTATTCCAGCTGATAACATTTCTCCTACTAACCGTTCAATTTCATCCTTTTGTATCACCGGATATCTATACGGTCTAACGTTCACCGGAATAGTATTCTCTTTGAGCACGATCTGATGCTCATGTTGTCGACTTGGGGGTAATCCCTTCGGAAGCGAAAAAACCTCCTTATATTTCGACAATACTTCTGTAATAGAAGCTTCATTTACAGACCAGTCTTGTACATTTGTTTCCTCTAAACTCCCGAATTGAACCAACAAAGCTTGTCTCTCTTTCCTGAGATTCTTCATCATCACTTTCAATGAAATGGATCTTCTATCCAGCGTGGGATCTCCCCTTATTTCTATCCATTTTTGATCATCCTTCCATTTCATTACTTTCTGTTTCCAGTCCACTTGCATGTCACCAATCGATTCCAACCATCGCATACCTAATATTACATCGGTATTGCCTAGCTCCAGAGGTAAAAACTCTTCTCGCACTATTAACCCCGGTAATTCAAGCAACACATTTTTGCAAATGCCCGTCCCTCCTAACGATTTGCCATTCCCCATGGATATTTCATATGGGTTGGTGTTCTGCACCAGTAGTTCTCTGTCTCTAACTAGAGCACGAGAAACAAAATTGTGGGTAGCTCCACTATCTATCATTCCTACCACTTCTTTACCTTGAATCTTTCCCTTCAACCTCATGGTTCTCGGCGTCTGAATCCCACTAATGGAGTTTAAAGATAACTCTACAGTATCCGGTTGAATTACGTCATCTTTTTTTTTCCCACTCCTCAGTCGTCATATTTTCAATATCTCCCTCTGCATCTTCCAAGATCAAAACCTGCAACATTTTCTTCTTACACATATGTCCCGGGCTGTACTTTTCATCACACCTATAACACAGCCCTTTTTCCCTTCTCACCTTCATTTCCGCCTCCGTTAATCTCCTTCTGGGAATCTCCGTTTTCACTATTCCCTGAGATTTGGGTAAGACTTCAGGAACTGGACGGTAACTATCACTCGAATTCTCGGAACTATACCGCCGAACATTTTTATAATTGCTAGACGCCGTCGACTGGAGCAACAAGTTCTTGCTCTCCACCATTTGTGAATATTGTATCAACTCCCTTAACCCGTTTGGTCTCATAAGTCTGACATCTCCTTTAATCTCATTCTTAAGACCATTAAAATAAGCACTAATCAATACTTCTTCCGGTATCCCAACGAGATTGGATATAAGCGTCTCGAATTTTATCCGAAACTCTTCCACTGATCCTTCTTGTTTCAGAGTTAGCAATCTATCACAATTAGTTCCTTCACGCATTACACAAAACCTTTCCATTAGCAACTGTTTCAGCTCCATCCATGTCCTGAAAGGTCTTGCTCTGTTCTCCCACTGAAACCAAGACAATGCGGATCCTTCGAAACATACAGTTGCTGCTTCCATCTTTTCTTCTTCTGATAAACGATTTACTGAGAAATACCTTTCTGCTCTGAAAATCCACCCTTCGACTTCCTCGCCCATAAAGATTGGCAAATCTAACTTTCTTGGTAAGTATTCTCTATTCGTAATCGTTACGTCATTCCCACACTTCTGACGTCCTTGTTCTTCTGTTAACCCAGTCAGAATCTCCGATCTTGGATTACTCATTTCCTCCGTCCTCGCTATCAACTTTGTTAACTGCTCTTGCATTAACAACACCGACTTTTCCAAGAGCGAAATCTTCGAAATTTGTTGTAGCTCTTCCCTGACTTCATTCAATTCTCTCTGCCAATCCGCCATCGATTCTTTCTGTGCTTCAGCTCTGGTTAACATCCTTCACATTCCTGAGGAACGTTAGCTCTGATACCAAATTGATACGAGCTACTCAATTTTATTTCAGCATAACGCAATCAAGTACAGACTCTGGGTTTAAAGAGAGACCCACCCTCTCCTCTACAGACTACTATCTTCCTACTTCTTTCCAGCTCCTCTCCTTCTCCTTTTATTCTTTCTGTTAACTGTTCTTTGTAACTATATTCTTACAACTTCTACAAACCGTCAGATCTAATTAATGACAACCGACTATTTTATGCATTTTTCTTATTTCTCTTCCTTGAATACGTAAAACGTATCTCAGGCGTAACACAATGCTAAATTTGGAAACCTTAATAATCCACCAAGAACATTTTTTCATCAAATATCATCATAACCACCTGCCTCTCACACTCATCTTTCCCTAATAACATTCTCTTATTAACTCTAACTTCTCTCATAACTTCCCAAGAAATTAACAAAAATTAACTTTACAAACACATTATATAATTTCCAAAATACTCCTATGATTATTTCTTAACTGGTGCTGGTTTCCAATTTATACTTTTTGCATGGTAAGAACTAGCGTGGGAAGCATGTGGTTGCTTGCATTGTTAGGATTGCATGGGACTCTGTTAAAGCGGTCCCTCTTTGTACATATTATCGTGTTATTACTTGTTAGGTTCTCAAAACTTTCTTCATTGTAGTGCATGACGTGTGCAGTATCTTTTAGTTATAGATATATATATGGATGAACGGAAGATAGATTGATTAAGCTATGGTTGAAAATGATTTGAAAATTAGAATTTAGAATCTATTATCCCAAAAAAAATCTTTAATAATCTATCTTTTGCAGACATGATATTAAAGTCCTGCAAATTCTGAATCAGTGAATTTGTAATTGTTTGTATCTCAGGAAGGTGTTAATATTATAGCTGTTAGCTATGGTGCCCCAGGTGCCTGCCCATATCCCCGGCAAGTTAAACTCGTAAGTGCATTTGTTCCTCTACGACTTTTTTGCTGATTAATAATGCTGGGTCATCTCTGCTCCTTTCTTGTGTCATTTGTGGTTAAATTTATGGATTGGAGAAATCTCCCCCCATAGTGTGTTGGAACATTGAGTGAGACCTTGTATCTGCAAAGTGGAATTCTTTTGTGAAACATGTTCTCATTTGATTATATTTGTCACATATTTTGCCTATATATTGCAATTTTTATAAAAAATTTAGATAACATCCTTAAACTAACCAAGTGCAGATAAGAGATAGGTACTGAATTACTGTCATCGCTATTCGTGCATTTGTGATCCAATCTCTTACATCCTTGTTTTATCTTTGCTAGCCTGCAAAATGGTCTTTTAGCTCACACACGGTCTTGAAAAGCAGTGAGCAAGCTCCAAGGTATACATGTCTAGCATCTTTCTTCTCTATACAATTTTTTTTTTCAAGTTGTAGGCTCGATGTACATCATAACACTTATCCATAATGGGCTATCTGAGCTGTTAAAAAGTGATGGCAGGCCAGATGGTCTTGAGGCTTAGCTTTACGCACTGAATATTAGGTTCCATCTCCCTATTGCTCCATTTCAAGATGGTTAAAGAATGAACGAAAAGGTTCAGAGCTTTCTTAGCTTCCATCAAAGAGGTGGTGGAGTCATAATTGGATTTAGACTCCTGCTAAGATGATGACATAGAATCTCGTTTTTTGTTGTCAATGAAATTGGACATTATTGTCCTCACTTTTCCATTTGGATTCGAAGGGGAAATAAAAGAAAAATCTGACCACAGCTTTTTCATCAAACAAACAATGCAATATACTGTGAATTTGGACACAAATTTTTCGCGGAGAAAATCAATAATTAAATTCTGTAATGTGCTATAATGTATCTCCTTATTGTTGTCTAATTTGTCAGGACTCCTGTATTCGTGGATGAGCATGTGGGTGACGAGATTGGAGAGGGAGAAGCTGTAAAGCCCCCAGAGAAGTCATTTTGGGCTAAATATGTAAGCGTCAGAGAATAACACCATCTTGCTTATGACACCCTACTGCTTCAATTTATGATTTCTCCTGTTATTTTTTGTTTTGTTTTGTTCGTTTCGCAGTGGATGTACCTAATTCCCCTTGGACTCATTGTCATGAACGCCGTAACCCAAGCGATGAACATGCCGGAAGAGCAGGGTGGGGGCCAGCAGCCAGGGGGTGCTGTTCAGCGAGGCCCGAGTTCAGCAGCGAGAAGATGATATGTTCCACTGATAATTGTCGACTAGTTTCTCCGTCTTCATCTTTGGAAACTTTATTAATTTAAGGTTAGAATTGGCCCTCTTTTTTTCTCTCATTGGAATTAAAATTATACTTGATGATTTGTTTGAATAATTTAGGATTTGATTTATCAAGTTTTGCAAATGAAGATTAAGTTGAAAATTAGTTTAGAGTAATACTAATTATCTACTATAATTTTGTACTTCTACGTGGTGTTTACATGTTGGTTATTGATTGATAGAATAAGTATGATATTATATAAAGAATGCATGAACAATATATTATAATGTATGGTCAATGTAAATTAAAAGGAAACATTTCTCCTTTTATTGGTCTCCATACTCCAACACCCATGAATTTGGAGATGAGTTGCTTTTGCGGGTTTCTTTTTATTTAGAGGCTGAATAATACGTGAGTGTCACGTCAAAATTTGAAATTAGTGTGTAAACATCCTTATCAAAATAAATCTCGGAAAGTTTAAACCAATTTACCAAACAGAAGAGGTCGGTTACTTGCACATGTAGAACAAATGACAATGTCGATTTTACACATTGTTTGTATCGTTGTGCTCATAATGGCGGATCGGATTAATCAGTACATTATAACACGAGCTAATGAATCCATAACATGAAAAACATCGAGAACTATTGTTTACTTCTAAATCTCCATGTTTCTCGAGTAAACATCGAAGAAAAGTTTTGATATTAAATTATTTTTGGAAGACATCGCAAATTTGCTAGACGTACCTTAATTTTTATTTATTTTATTTGTAGCATAATTATAATAAATTATAAATAGATTTACTTGTATAGATGAATGAATAATACAAAAATAAATATTATCTCGAAGTGTAAGATGAAAGAAATATAATATTATTTTTTTTGTAAGAATTATTCCATGAATAATAAACTAAAAATAAATAAATAAATAAATAAAAGAAAGTTAAATCTGTGTGGGCCTCTCGCAGAGGCCCAATAATAACAGAGGTTGGAATTAGGGTTTTATTTAGTTGCCTCCAGTTTTTCGGTTGACTTGGGCGGCTGTGTACTCTGAAAATCTCCATTAGTTATCTCAACGATTTGCTCCGAAAACGAAGAAATGGTAATCTGCTTTCATAAGTTTTCCTTGTGTATATATAGTGCATGATGTTCCGATCGCTGCTTTAGCAACCGAGTTTGTACTTAAAACTAGAACTCAAGAGCACAATTTGGAATTGATGATAGGCATTGCTTGATAGAGTTATTGATTTTCGTATTTTTTTGGTGTGTTTTTGACAACATAGAACTGGTTTGATCAGTCGTGTTTTGATATGGAATTTTAAACTTTTTCCTTCGTTGATGGTCATAAATTGTCTGCCTATTTTTTTGGTTATTAGCAGTGGAAAAGTTATAAAGAATTTCTAGTCTCCGTTCGAATCTATGTTTTTGAAGTAGAAAAAGCAAAGATGAATATACGGAAAGCTTTGTGTTGAGATTCTTTGTTTCTCCCCTCTGAATCATAGAACTAAATTTCTTTGATTAGGAACTATAAGTGGTTTCCGAGTATTATTTAATATAAATTAGGCTTGCACTTTCAATTTTGTTGGTTACAAATTGGAGGTCTCCTAATTTAACACCACAGTGTTTGTGATATTCTTTCTCCAGGCATGATGCTACTGATGAATGATTTTATATGCATACATTATTATGTATAACTTAAGTGTGTGTGTGTCTATATATATTATGTATGTGTGTGTATATCAGTGTAGATTTGTATTTCAATGTCAACACGATTTAAATGACGACAAAAACACTTTAATAGAATGCATGATTAGTGACCCACGTTGTCATTTGCTTCCATAAGAATTTGTACCAAAAGGCGTCTTTATCTTTTTGCTTGATAGTGTTTTGCTTTTACAGCCGAAGCAAATCCATGAAATCAAGGATTTTTTACTCACTGCAAGAAGAAAAGATGCACGATCGGTGAAAATCAAAAGGAGCAAAGATGTTGTCAAGTTCAAGGTTCGCTGCTCTAAATATCTTTACACACTGTGTGTGTTCGACTCAGATAAGGCAGATAAGTTGAAGCAATCCCTTCCTCCAGGTATTCAACAGCATTGCTATTACAATGATTTTTTTGAGTTTCTTTATTTCATTTCCTTTATAGGTTACTCTCAGTGAACTAGACTGCTCATCTATTCTTGTTACATAGGTTTGAGCGTGCAGGACCTGTAAGAAATGGATATGAATGCTGAGGCTTGAAACATATATGTACTTTGGGTTTTGAAATGCGATTTCAGGGTTTCAGACTTTTGTTAGATTATATGCTATTTTTATGAAGGTAGCTTTGTGGCTCTTGGAGAAAACCTGTAGCTCATTTTTGTTGTTTAAGTTGATCAATGCAGCTTGCTGACTTTATTCTACCAAGGTTCGTTTATGTCTACTGATGAATATTCTGTTTGGCTATTTTGGACAGTTTTGTTTTATTCTTCCAAAGTTGCTTCCTTTATTCCTGTTTTCAAATTGATGTGATAAGTATTAGGAAAGTCTCATAAACTATGAAATGTTCCATTAGCGAACTGAAGTTGAGAAATTTCTAAGGAGATGGAATCTATATTATTGATCTTTGTTCGGGGCAGGCTTTGAGCTTACAAAATATGATGATGGGTAGGCCCTGTTAGGCCTGCTTTTACTAGTGTAGATTTGGTTGCCGAATCAAAAGATTTTACGTGGGGTCTTTGGTTGGGGCTGTTCCTATTTTTTTTTTTCTCATTCTGTTGATTTTCTGGTGTCTTCGCATACTAAAATAATGGCTGCAACTGCCTTTTAGATTTATCACTTTTCAACTAGACTTCACTTTCTTCTTTAATTTTATAATTCTTTATATATTCAGTTCCAATTTGGATAACTTAAATTTTAATTTCACTGCTTTCAAAAATGGAAGTATAATCTCCATATGGGAAGAGATTCTACCAAAGTTCCGGCGAAGACATGGAACCGGGTGGTAAGACAGTCACAGTCGTCCGTTCATGAGACTGTCTAGTTGAGTTTTTAAGATCTTGATATTTAATGTTGGTCCTGTTCCAAAAAAATTTTGAACAGAAATTGAATTGATTGGGTTTTGGAACCGAACTAAAACCAAATTGATTTCTTAATTTTGCTAGGCATGGTAGTTTCGATTTGGGATATTTTTTGTTAGGGCATGGTTTTAGTCAGTTTAAGCCGGTTTTGGTAAGTTTGATTTAGTTCTTTTGCAATTTTTGAAATTACATTTACATTTACATTTATACATGTAATTTCTTTGCGGTACAGTTGTGAGTGATTTGAAAAAATGATCTGAAATCCAAGTCTTTACTTGGTTGGGTTTCAAAATGATCTGAGAACCGAACAAAGAATTTTAGATTACTAAATTCTGTTCCAAAATTGGTTTTCATGAATGGAAACCAACCAAACTGGATGTAAATATTGGCTCGGTTTGGGGTTGACCCCAATTGATCATAACCTATTACCCTTAACAATTCCAACGATCGAATCACTTCAAGAAACATTGTAATCAAGACGGGTAGAACAAATATGCTCCAAGCTTGGACCAACTAAACTTCAACACACACAATAAATACTGCCAAATCCTCCCTCCATCTCCCGCTCTGCCTCATTTGCCCTGATCCGAGCAGTGTCTTCCCCTTCACTATTGATTCAGTCCCTTGATTTTTTTCTTTGAATCGAAAGGTTTGATGCTCAACAGAAAAAGTAGATTCCGGATTGCTGATGCACTTCAAACTTTTGACTTCTTTCTTAGCAATGGATTTTTCCCTTATAGCTAATGGAAATGTGGAGGATTGTAGAAAGTCTAAGATTGTGTTTGATAGGGGTTCCCGTTGATTATTTTCCTATAATGAAATGGTTTGATTTTAGTTGCTTGTGCACTTTACCAATAGGAATCCTAGAGATATATTCCGAGCTAATAACAGGCTAAGGCAAGCGGGCGTACCTTTCTTATTCTTATTTGTTGGTAATGATCTTAGGAAGATGTTGGGGAGACCAAAAATATTCAGTTAAATGGAAGGATTCATCGTATGCCCCGATGCCTGAAACATCTCTCGTTTTCAATTTCAATTTGTTAATAATTCAATTTTTTTTTCTTTGTTGACGATGAAACGCTAAGTTATCAAATCTCACATATATTTGAACTAAAATAAATCTACGCAAAAATGACGATGTGCGAATCAAAATTGATGAAGATAGGGTAGATAATTTTGAAGTTTTGTCACGACTTTTTTATTACAGAAGAAACGCATGAGATGATGAAAATTTGGAGATGACATTTTGGCTATTTGGCTCAATCATAATGAGATTCTCTTACAATATTACAAGACAAATCTCTATAAAATGACATAGGATATGTTGGAATGAGAAATAAAGATTTTCACTTCTTTTGAGTCGTTAGTGAAATAATCAATTAGATAGTTTCTATGCGAGCAACATGAAAAAATATTTCACCATAGTCGATACATGGACATTATATATATATATTTGGCACTAACCTGGATTAGTATTTCTCCACTTCTCATTTCCCATTATTATTTTTTTGAAGACTCACTTCACACCAATCAGCTTTTGGCCTTCTAGAATGTTGCTAACTCTCATGTTTCATTCTTCTTAATTGATGCAATCTCTTCATCCATGACAATTTTTCATTTTTCATCTTTCACGACTTCATCAAATACTAAAGGTTCACAATCGACAAAGTGACAAAAAATAATTAAATCTCCAGTTAGATGTTGTGGTACCTGATAAATATCTTGAAGAATTCTCATACGATACTCTCTTTCACTTGAGTTTTCCCTTGAAGAAGATGAAGGAGTATTGGATCGTATGAGTTGTTGCCTTTGGAGCGTTGATCATAACTGATGAAAATGTACTTGTTACTTTTATCATCAAGCTTCGACCTCATTTGATGAGAAACATGCATATAACTGATGCTTCAAAAAAATCTCAAATGGGAAGCACTTGATTTTCTTCAACTTCATATTTCTTGAGGTATTTTGTACCACAACCTTCTCGTCGGACACTTATTTGATAAATATACATCACAATCAACTGATTCTTTCTAGAACTCTTTCGACATTTTCTTAATTTTCAGCATAGTTCTCACCATATTGAGAATGATTCAATTCTTTCTTTCAACTACACCATTTTGTTGATAATATCTTGAAATTGTCAGACGTCATTTGTTTCGCAGAACTCATTAAACTCATTAGATGTAAATTGACATTCTTTATCCCATCTCAAATCTTTACTGAAATATATGTTTTATCTTTATACATATGCTTTAAATTTTCTAAAAATGTCAAAACCTTGAGATTTTTCTTAGCTAAGTTTTTTTTGCTAAAGTCATCAATGAACAATAGATGGTACCGATTTCTATCAAATGAGATAAACTTAATCGATTCGCATACATTAATATGAACAAGTTGAAGTGGTTTATTCGCTCTTGATGTCGTCTTCTTTGGAAAACTGCTTTGAAATTGTTTGCCAACAAAACACCATTCTCATAACTAATTTGGTTGATCTATTGACAACAAGTCTTTCAACCTTCTTTTCTGTCCAATTGCTTGAAGCTACCAAAATTCAGATGGTCAAGTCTCAAGTCCCAAAGTCATGAAATGCGTTCACACAAACCTTCAAAAATCTAGCAACACCAACTTGAATATCCCACAAAAACACTTTGTTTTTCGTCATTAATATCTTCGGGATTGGATTTCTTCTATATCTAGAATTAAGAGATTACGATTTTTTATTTGAATGTCATAATTTTTCTTGAAGAGTTATCTCAATTTCGAAATGTTGCTCTTCAAACTCGGAACATAGCATACATTGCTAATGAGTTGATGACCGTCATTTTTCATACGAATTAAAATCATATCTTGACTTTCAATTTGAATTCGGGTTATCTTCAAATGCGACTAATCGGGTCACTGAGTTGTCGATCTCCATAAATTTACTTTTATCGCCACACATGATTGTATGTTGCGTTAGCAAGATATCACATGTTGCTCTTGTTTCTTTCTTCTTTTTTGTAAGCAAGAAATAGAGTTTCCTCGGCTCCATGTTTTGAGCATAATTTGCTTGTTTTTTTTTTACATTCTGAGGAGGACTCTGACAATTGAAAACATAGTGTTCGTGGTTTTGACAATTGTAACATCGAATGCTTGATCGATCATTATGTCATGAGTGGTTTTCTCTGTCGCGCTCTTTTACAAAATGATTTTTCTCATCTTTGTCGAGATGTTGTCATCCTTAATTTCTTCCTCTACCTTGCCCACGTCTCCATTCTCGTTCTCTTCTTAGTTGATTTCTTCTACATTCATTCTCTTTTTCTTTCACCGAGAACTTGGTGGCTAAAACTCGTTTGAATGACTCATTCTTTCTCACTCGTCATGAGCTTGTAAAGAACATATGAGTTAGTCAACCGTCATGGTAGTTAAATATTAGGATTTTTCAATAGCTACAACCATATAATCAAAATTTGAATGCCACAAGCAAATGATCTTTTCATCAACCATATAATCATTTGTAAAATGCTACTTTTTGCCAAGTGTCACTACTTGATTGTCATTTTATATAGTTGGGTAAAGTGCAATTCGACCCCTACAACTAGGTGAAAAAGGCAATTTACACCGTAAACTCAAATAATAGGCAAAAACAACCTTATTGTATTGATAATGGGCAATTTACCCCCTACCGTCATATTTTCTATTAAAATGACACGTTTTCATCACGTGCTTATTTTACTTCCAAAAATACCCCTGCCTGCACCCTCGCTTCTATTTCCCCTGCTTCTCGACCTATCTTCCATCCTCAACGCAGCCTTCTGTAATCAGCTTTCTCTTCTCAATCTCTCAAACTTAGTCGGAAACTAGCCGACCGCCATAACTTTGGAACTTCTAAGACTATCTTCTATCATCTTCAGATCCAAACAACATGACCCATATTCTTCCTTTACCAAAAATTTTCAAGAAAATCACCAACTTTTGATGAATTCTGATCAACAACACTAGCGAGAAAATGGGTATTATCAGACGCCTGTACAAGATGCTTTCTCGCTGGAGATGAAACAACAGCTTATGCAAAGAGAATTTGGAAGTTCTCTCTTCGTCTACTTCATCGCCGTCGTTGAATTACTATAGCTATCCGAATTCCGATCAAAATCTAGTTCCTTCGGAGTTGTCGAAGTTTTTTGCAAACCAACCGAATGTTACGTGTACCAGTAGTTATTCTGATCACATGACGTCTCATTTGCCGGAAAACTTGAATCTCCAGTCTCTGAATTACATCAACCCGAATTCAACTCCGTTGACTTCATCGCCTACCTATATCAACAGCACCAGCACCGAGGATGAAAAGGAAAGTTACTGCAGCAGCTTGTTCGACTTTGAAATTCCAGAGAGTTTGGACATAGCTGATTTTCTGTAAATAAAGACTCCCATAACCAGTCTGCCGCACTAAGCACCCTCCAAAATCGTGAGCAACTACCCAAGGCACACAAATCTAACACCTTCTTCCCCAATCCACAAAAAAGAAAACAAAAACTAAGTTCAATCAATCCTCGCAAGGAAGGAATTTCAAAAAGTTCTTGAGTAAAACCTGAAGAAGATAAGAATTTTAATGGCGATGTTGTTCGGAAGTGAAGCCTGGATGGATTCCCCTTCCATTTGAGGTTGTTTCCTGGCCTTCCCGTTAAATATTTCTGTGGCGACTTCAATGCTTCAGCTGCGAACAGCGGAAATGAAAGAGTTTTGGAAGTAAAATAAGGCACGTGATGAAAACATATA
This sequence comes from Begonia masoniana, assembly GCA_022432975.1. NCBI lineage: Eukaryota > Viridiplantae > Streptophyta > Magnoliopsida > Cucurbitales > Begoniaceae > Begonia > Begonia masoniana. The sequence continues at coordinate 13,490,856 of CM039502.1, forward strand.
ATTTTAACGGAAAATATGACTATATGGGGTAAATTGTCTATTATCTATACATTAAGGTTGTTTTTGCCTATTATCTGAGTTTACGGTGTAAATTGCCTTTTTTACCTAGTTGTAGGGCCAAATTTGTAACGACCCCTTTTCCCAGCAAGATATTGTCTTCTCTGGGGATTGTGCCGCAGCCCAATATCCTCCCCTCATGACTTTGTTTGGTGAGAACTTCTCGGAAGGTCACCCAACCTGGAATTGCTCTCGCCGAATCACTTTTAACTTCGGAGTTCTTATGGGATCCGTTGCCAATTGTGCTCCAAAACGTGTCTTGCTATCTTGGGAGGGTCTCTTTACATATGTTTCATTTCCACATACTTCCCCAAGCGATGTGGGATTGTGATGACCCCCTTTTTGACAACCCGTCACCTTCCGGTTCGTCCGCGCAGACGTACCGCCATCCGGGTTTCAGTTCGTACAACCATCGTACTCATGCGTACACATCCGGGTCATCACAATCACCCCCCCCCCTCGGGGGCCCAACGTCCTCGTTGGCTACATTTCCGGTTGGGTACAGGCTCTGATACCATTTATAACGACCCCTTTTCCCAGCAAGATATTGTCCGATCTGGGGATTGGGCAGCAGCCCAATATCCTCCCCTCACGGCTTTGTTTAGCGAGAACTTCCCGGAATGTCATCCAACCTGGAATTGCTCTCGCCGAAACACTTTTAACTTCAGAGTTCTTATTGAATCCGTTGCCAATTGTACTCCAAAACGCGTCTTGCTATCTTGGGAGGGTCTCTTTACATATGTTTCATTTCCACATACTTCCCCAAGCGATGTGGGATTGTGACGACCCCCTTTTTTACGACCCGTCACCTTCCGGTTCGCCCGCGCGGACGTACCGCTATTCGGGTTTCGGTTCGTGCAGCAATCGTACTCATACATACACATTCGGGTCATCACAAAATTACACTTTACCCTGTATAGTTATATATAATTTATCGTAGTTATTTCACAGTGACAATCACGTCAAAGTATAATATTACAGCATGCACTTCGTATTTCTATTAATGATTTATAATAGTAATAATATTTTCATTTACTCTAATTTTATCATTTTATACGTCTCCAACACTCATTTATTGATCTGCGTAAATGAGATATTACTTTAATTGTTTATAATTCATCAATTTTCACGTCAGGACATAAAATTAAACTCGATGCAAAGTGAAATCTAACATTCTTCCATTGTAATGAAAACTACTACTACTTTAGTTTGGTAATGAAATTGATTGGAGATTGGTTGCGAGACTCGTATTGACGTTTAAACGTCTCCTAATTTGGGCTCAGACTCGAATACCTTTTTTTTTTTAAACGTTTGCCCACGTCCACAACTGAGATATTTAAAGCAAGATTGATGGCAAAATAATTCGCAATTTTTCAATTGATGACTAGTGACATTTTCTTGGATTGACCAAACAAAGTTCCATTAGCTTGCTTCGAAAAAAAACACAGCTGAGCTTACAGTCCGCACGTTTGCTGCTCGACTCATTACAATGCCGAGCTCAGGCTGGATCAATACCCAAAATCGAGCCTAGTCAATATATAAAGTACTTAAAAGAAAAGCCCCGAACAACTAGTGTTTACCAAGAATTATAGCTTAAAAGGCATACAATGGTGTAGACTAAATGTATAGCTTATTGACAGAAAATCTACTCCCGGCTATTGTACCTTGTTGAGAAGTAAGCACATTGAAACAAGGCTATAATCAATATCCGACTCAATCCAACATGACACGACTAAACATATCGTAGCAGACAAATTGGTCAAGTCGCAGCACGATATACAAAACACCTAATAACAACTTGAAGATTATTTGCCAAAAGTCGGTCAACCTCCGTTTCCAACCCTAAAATGCGTAATATTGATGCACCAATTTCTGGAGTGTTAACAAATAATTGCGAGAAAAAAGAAGTAATCTTATGATAAAATCTCTATCATACTATCAAATAATGTAACATAAATAGATGATTTGGATGAACTAACTAATAATCAATTTTTTTAGGAAAGTAAACTGATCAGGAATAACTCTTTCTGTGCCTGTAATTTCTTCTGCTCAGTAGTCTTCCCTACACGTAACAATCCAAGGACATTGATATTCGTATAAACAAGAATTATTTTCTCCTCTCGATCCTGTTTTTGTTCAATAAAGATTTAGTTCGATCTCCAAGCCACGCAAGATTTCACGTAAATATATAGAAACGATAAGAGGTCTTCTACGGGTGTTATCCAATATGAAAAAAGGTTTCTCCTAAATTTTGTATGATTGCCTTATCTTGGAAGAAGAGGGGCTCTCTCGTCGTACCCAACACGATGGCTTGCCTAGAGAACACAAGAAACCAAAAAAGATAAAGATGAAAAGGCTAAAATAGAAATTCCCGACACCAAGAATAATATATTAAGCTCGTGATCCTTACATCTTCATTCGCCCCGGCTGCCATATTTACAAAGGATGCATCTTTAGACCTGAAAAATAATTTTTAAAGCATGTCACTTTGATATTGGATTAGTTTAAAGCAATTTTTCTCCAATTATAAAGAACTAAACTAAAAACATATATCTTAAAAAATTCAGAAAAATAGTTCCACTTATCGATAGTCAAATTAATATTGTCTCAAATATTGATAACTAGCTCTTTTTCATTGAAGCTATTCAATAGGCATGATTTATCATCAATTGTTTCGCGGTGTTTGTCCACCAGAAACTATTTATTTTTTAAAAATGAAAATAAGGAAATTGGATGACTATAAAATGGCATGAACCCAAACCAATCAAGTAAAATTTTATAAGGTTCACATACTTGTGGTTGATCTTACTGTCCATCGTCTCCGAACTACAGTTCCGTGTATCATCCTTGTTCTTGGAAAGGGGAGAAAAAAACTGCATAATAGCAGAAAGATATCAAGTTTTTATCCCAATAAATGTTATTTCTCCCATGTCTTCCATAGCCTCTATAAACTACCTGATGCATAGAGATGAACACAATGGAGATTCCTAAGATGAAGTTCATGGTCAAGGTATGACCAAACAATACAGCAGATGCTATTCCAGTAAATATTGTAGCAACAGTTGATGAATACTTCTTCAAAATTGTGTCTGCAAGAACCAATGAGGCCAGTATCAGTTTGAAGGAAAAATCTAAATCCATGCAATCTGACCAATAATAGTTGAGCCGACTTATTTTTTTTTGTTGTTCATTCTCTTCTCTAGCAAAGATAAAGAGAAAAACATGCATAAAAGAAAATAGTGATCAGAAAGCAAATTTTTGAGTCTGACAAATCATATATTTTCGCTTTTCCTCCATGTTTTACTCTTATTTGTGAATATAAGAAAAATAAAACTAGTGATAGTATAACACTCTTTATCAGTCTCATGATTAGACCAAGCCGGACCGACTTTGTCCAAGACTTCGAACCCCCTGTCTGGTCTGGGTATGGACCAAAAGGTTAGTCCAACTTCTGGTTTATGGACTCTAGCTCATCAGCCTGACCATTGGATCATCCTTGCGCTAACCTATGCGAGCCGACCTAGAAATTATATATATTCACTAGGGCCGCAATGCTAGACTCTCATGCTGCAGCGCTGGACACTCAGGTAGCAGTCCCACAATTAATGGAAGCCTGACTCGAGTCTGGTCTATGGGTTGCGATGTGGGCCATTAGTTCAAAATTGTTTTTGTATAAGTTTACAAACGGACCTGGTAATTAAAAGAAGAGCTAGGTTGGATCACACCAGGCCTAAACTAATTATTATTTTAATAATTGTTTGGCGTAAGGTCTTAGATCGAACCATGCCAGCCTAGATCAACCCATGGACCTTGTACCACTTGATGAGGTTGAACTCTGTAGTATTGCACAGCATACCTTAAAGGACCGGAGACAGAAAAATGATGTGGAGACTCGATAGGGTAGACTTTAATTCACACAATACTTGACCTTATTTCGATCTGCTTCATGTTATTGTTTAATCTACCATGCAGGGCTATGAAGATTCATTTAGGACCACGGAAATGACAAAAGTATTCAAACGATTTCATATAAAAAAACCAAACCAGATATATTACACTACTGAGCACCTTAATGGCGTCTCGGAACCCCCAAAACACTTTTACCTAAATTATTTTCTCCCCCCTAACGTCTACTTCTCCTATTTATATCCACTCTATTCATTTTCTCTCTTCTTTTATTTCTCTCATCTCTCTCCCACGTCACCTAACCAACCCTCACAAACTAGTGCCCCCTTCCCGCTAAGGCCTATCATTACTCCCCCTAATAACTCACCTTGTCCTCAAGGTGAGGAAAGGATAAATCAAATTCGATAATTTTCAAAACACTTCCAAGAATGCTTTTGATTTGTATTCGATCAAGTCTGCCATTGGGTGGTCACAATTGGATTTTCACAAAAATAATCCTCAACCGCATAGCTTTTCTTGTTCTCCCAATCACCTGCAGCGTACTCTTTGCTTTGTCGGCTTCCTCTCGAAACTGCATGGATTCCCCATTTATTTCCTTCCCTGCTTTGTTTCCTCCTGTCATCATGGCATAATCCAAACCCGATTTTCAAGCTATTTCGCTTTCAATTTTAGTTTTTCTTGTGCCCGGAGGGCCATAAAATAGCATGTTTCGAAATGGAGCTTCGTGAGTTTTGGTGTTTGCAGTAGCTCGAGCAAGTTGTTCAGTTCTCTTTTTTAATGAAGGATTGAGAACAATATTTTCAAGAGTACTTTTACTTTCTCCTTCACCCTCCATCGGCAAGCCTCTTTCATTCTCTCTTCTGATTTCTTCTCGCATGGCATTACTTGAAACATTGAGAATTCACCAGCATTACTCGACTGTGGGCGCTGTCTTCACCATGGATTCAGGCGAGGAACAGCTGTCGTCCCCATCCCCCGGTCATCCTTCCTCCGAAAATGTTCTCCCTTCATTTTTTTGGGTCGTCTTTTCCGGCAGTTTCCACCGGCAAATTACCAATAACGGGTGTACTTTTTTCCTCAGGGTCCGCCGTCGATATTTACAACGGTGAGGTCGTGACTAACTTGCGCCACAAAACTCCAAATTAACCACATCTTGCGGAAACTTCGTCACCCATGAATGGCAGGTGATTTTGACGCATATTTGCTGCCCATATTTTTTCCTCGCCAAATATAGGGGTGAAAGTGCCTTCTTGTAACACCCGACGAGTTTGACCAGGTGACTTTCTTAACTGTTTAACGGCCATGTTGGTTTTGATCTTTTCGGTTTGGAATTTTATGCCAATGCTTAATTAATGTGCATGTGTCATAAATTAGGTTGAGTGGCAGGGTTTGTAATTAAGAACGGTTGGATTAAGCATAAATAGGAAATGGAAACTTTTAGACCTCACTGTAGCCGACATTCCCTTCTGCGTTCTCTCATTCTCCCGAGCTGTCTCCCTCTCCGCCAGCGACTCTCTCATCGACGACGGGTTTCTCTTTCTCCACTTCGACAATCGACGCCCTAGGTAAGACTCAGACAATGTGGATTGCTGGTTATCTATTTGAGTACTGTTTTTCAGTTGAACTTGAGATTTCGGGTTCTGCAATGGCCGAGTCTGGTTATTGTGATTCTAGGAATTTTAGACTACGCACACAGAGTGCTTGACTAATGGACATATATATATATAGACGATAGATTCTAGGGTGATTTTTAATTAGGACTATTAGGATTTTTATTTTAACTACTGCAATGTAAATGTTTAGGTGAAGAAGTCTGATGAAAAGGAGCTCAAGTTGCTAAGGAAACCAGGTAAGTGAATGTGTAGGATTCCCGACCATTAGGGCACTACATCACAAGGATGCTAGGTAGAAACTGATACGATGATTAGAAGTTATTTAAGCTACTGTCTGTTACTTATGTTGATGTTTGACTTAATGGTATGATTTCACGTCGGATGAATGCACTATTCTGTAGCTTGATGAGTTAAGAGTCCTCATGTTCTTGCATCATGAATGTTTTATGCATATGAAAATGTTTTAAGGGCATGTTTTCCTCATGAACAAGATAAAGAATATAAAACTTATGCAACGTGAATTAAGCGAGGGTTGGGAGCGGTTTGGCGTATGTCACTGTCCAAAAGGAAGGACCATGATTACGACCCGCAAGGGACTATGTACACTCTCACTGTCAACCCCCTTTACCGGCACAAATCCTCTCTTAATCCACACAACATGAACGAAGAATATGATTGATGAACATGAATGATGAATATGAATGATAAGCATGAATGATGATTATGAACGATGAATACGAACGATGAACAAGAATGAAGACTTTGAGTATGAATATGAACAAGAAAAGATTCATGGGCATTTGTTTCTTAAAATGAGCATTCATGCATACTTGTTAGTATTGCATTCCTTACTAAGCATTAGGCTTATAGTTTAAACTTTATGATGTAGGTGAAGATTTAACAGGTGAGGATTCCAAATTCAGTGATGATGTCTAAGGCTGGTTGCAGGATGGTGCTCAGGGTGGAAGTCTGTGGCTGGCAGGCGAATATGACCCGTAGTTATGCTCACAATGTGTCAGTAAGATTTATGATGAACTGATGTTTAAGTAGAATGAGATTTTCTTTAGAATATTGGATTCTGTGATTGTCTAGTTTGGTTACCAAATTTGGGGATGATTATAAGAGTATAGAATGATCTGTTTTAATTAAGTCTTCCGCTACATGTATTCTAGATGAGTCCATGATTCATGTCTGCCTATGTTTATGTCCACGAGTATGAGATCTGTGAAGGCCAGATTATCTTTCTGTCGATATGAGTTGTTTGAAGTTTTCTATATTTTACTGCTGTGTGATAGAAGTTGGATGAATACATCATCCGGCTAACGTCACCGGTGTGAGTTGAATGATAGAAGCTGGATGAATGAATCATCCGGCTGACGTCACCGGTAGGTGGTGAACGTTTGTCGATTACCGGATGATGTTTCTTACCGGATGATATCCCTTACCGGATGATGTAAGTATTGTTTGTCGTCTAGCGATCGGGCGATGTAGTGTATTTCAAATACCGGATGATGTAAGTATTGTTTGTCGTCTAGCGATCGGGCGATGTAGTGTATTTCAAATACCGGATGATGTAAGTATTGTTTTGTCGTCTAGCGATCGGGCAATGTAGTGTATTTCAAATACCGGGTGATGTATAATGGATTACGTGCACTGCATGTGCCCATCGGTAGATGACCTCTACCGGGCGATGTCCATTGAGTCACGCGAAGTGCACGTGACAGATCAGATGATGTGTACCCTATCAGCCGATGCATTCAAACCCATGCAGCCCGAGCAGAATGCCGTCGTGTGATCTGAGGGCATTTCTTTTCTGCCCGATTATGTCATGGAACTGATAACCGAGCATAGTCGCTCGATTCTGTGGACTAAAGAGCTATTAGATTAATGAAAGAGTCGAGTTTTGGATGGTTTAGTTCTGTCAGATGATATGTTGTCCGCGAGTCAAGTTTTAGGTTCTAAGTTTCTTTTTAAAAATAAAAATAAAATAATGATAAAAATAATACTAATAATGAACATGATGCAGAAAGTAAGAATTAAATGATTAAGAAAGTCATGAAATATGTCTCGACCCTACCAGGGTCGTTACACTTCTGTCCAATTCTCTTCACTTCGGCAATACCGGAGCACGACACTTTTCTGAGCACGAATGACATATCCAACTTAAGGGAAGCGGGCTCGCGGTAGTAGGGTGGGGGGTTCTAGTCACACAGACTGTCCAAAGGTGGTGGTTGTGGTGGAGTTGGGTTGTTGGACTCCGCTTCTAGTGGTTGTAACAGTGTCAACTCTTCTCGCTGGTAATCCTCAATCTTTCGGAGTCGTTGGTCCATGAAATCAAGGATAGAAAGCTTTTGTAGAATCGCTTGCATGGTGGCCCTCATTTTGGCTACTGTCTCGTCCATCTTCTCAAATCTTTCATCATCGGGTTGCAGACCCATCTTCTTCCTTGTCAGAATTGAAGGGCTCAAAAAACTAAATTGATAGAAGATTCAAACAATTTCATATAAGAAAACCAGATAGATTACACTACCCAGCACCTTAATGGCGTCTCGCCACCCTAAAAACACTTACCCAAATTCTTCTCTCCCCACCCCTAACGTCTAACTTCTCCTATTTATATCCACTTCATTCATTCTCTCTATCCTTTTATTTCTCCTTTCTCTCTCACGTCACCTAACCAACTCTCACAAACTAGTGCGTCCTCCCCACTAAGGCCTATCAGATTCCTGCTAAAAATAGTTAGGACTCCTTTGAATATGAAGGAAGAAAAAGTTTATATCATTTTGTGAGATGGAAAAAAGTGATCTAACCAAAGAGGCAAAGTAGGTTTGAGGAAATTGAAAATTTTCTTCTTTGGGGTTAAGCATCGCTAATGACTCAAGATCTCCACTCAAACAACACAATATTGCAAACTAATGGGGGATGTCAATGCACATGTGAAGGTTTCAAATTTGGATTCAAGTATAAATTGCTGGAGAGATTTTCTTCCAGAAGATTTCAAGAATTTTCATTGAAAACAAGCTCAAAACCAAGAGAAGAAGAAAGCATAAGAAGCTGAATAAAGATCGGACCTGCATATTTAAAAAAGAATGATGACAAAATCCCTTGTGCCGCATTGTTACAAATCAAAAGTGCAGTAGCCTTTGAATGCCCTCGCAATATATCGAAGCTATCAGGACCTTCACAACATTATAATTCAGATGAGACCATAAAAAATTTAGTAGGGAAATCTATTATCTATTATTACCTCGTTCTTCTGATTTTTTTCGTACTATAACAAAAAAATATCACACCCAATCTCATGCTAATCCAACGCACAGAATTGCCAAAATCATAAAAGCTAGAAAGCAAAAGATTTTATGTCGCCAAGATTTTATTAAATCATCAAACATATTTGAGCGTATGATTAAACTGAGTGATGGTTTACCTTTAAAAATGACAGTTACTACAATGGCCAAGAAGTTGAATATGGCGCCATATCCATACAGAAACAAGTTCTGGAATATAGCAATAATGAGATGCAGAGAAGGCCTTTGAACAATTATAGCATACTACTTAGATTAAACAGAGTCAAAGTAAAAAACTTGTCATAAATAAAAAGTTCAAGAAACAAAGTCTTTCTCACAAGAGTATTCATGATAAATACTTTTTTCTTAATGGCTTCAATTAATTGGAATTAATTCTGTTCAGAAATCCAGAGCATTCTCTTTCCCTTCCTTCCTCTCACATCTAATTGTAAACAGGTTGAGGCTTCATGTCCTTTGGTTGATCATTTTGTATTTTATATTAAATTTTAGATTGATCATACCCTCTGAACCCCCAAATGATCTTATAAAATGTTTTAAATTTTTTTTTGAGGTCATGTACTTTGATATTTTTTTCTCTATACACGCTTTTTTAGATTTTGAAATTGTTTTTTTTTTTTTTTTGTTTTTTTTTATATTTTTTTTTTCTTTTTTTTTTTTGACAAAAGGTTAGCCAACTTCTGGTTTAGGGACTCTAGATCACAGCCTGACATTGGATAATCCTTGCGTAACTATGCGAGCCGGAATGAAATGATATATATTCAATAGGGCCGCAATGCTAGACTCTCATGCTGCAGCGCTGGACACTCAGGTAGAGTCCCACAATAATGGAAGCCTGACGAGTCTGGTCTATGGGCTATGTGGGCCATTAGTTCAAAATTGTTTTGTATAAGTTTACAAACGGACCTGGTAATTAAAAGAAGAGCTAGGTTGGATCACACCAGGCCTAAACTAATTATTATTTTAATAATTGTTTGGCGTAAGGTCTTAGATCGAACCATGCCAGCCTAGATCAACCCATGGACCTTGTACCACTTGATGAGGTTGAACTCTGTAGTATTGCACAGCATACCTTAAAGGACCGGAGACAGAAAAATGATGTGGAGACTCGATAGGGTAGACTTTAATTCACACAATACTTGACCTTATTTCGATCTGCTTCATGTTATTGTTTAATCTACCATGCAGGGCTATGAAGATTCATTTAGGACCACGGAAATGACAAAGTATTCAAACGATTTCATATAAAAAAACCAAACCAGATATATTACACTACTGAGCACCTTAATGGCGTCTCGGAACCCCCAAAACACTTTTACCTAAATTATTTTCTCCCCCCTAACGTCTACTTCTCCTATTTATATCCACTCTATTCATTTTTCTCTCTTCTTTTATTTCTCTCATCTCTCTCCCACGTCACCTAACCAACCCTCACAAACTAGTGCCCCCTTCCCGCTAAGGCCTATCATTACTCCCCCTAATAACTCACCTTGTCCTCAAGGTGAGGAAAGGATAAATCAAATTCGATAATTTTCAAAACACTTCCAAGAATGCTTTTGATTTGTATTCGATCAAGTCTGCCATTGGGTGGTCACAATTGGATTTTCACAAAAATAATCCTCAACCGCATAGCTTTTCTTGTTCTCCCAATCACCTGCAGCGTACTCTTTGCTTTGTCGGCTTCCTCTCGAAACTGCATGGATTCCCCATTTATTTCCTTCCCTGCTTTGTTTCCTCCTGTCATCATGGCATAATCCAAACCCGATTTTCAAGCTATTTCGCTTTCAATTTTAGTTTTTCTTGTGCCCGGAGGGCCATAAAATAGCATGTTTCGAAATGGAGCTTCGTGAGTTTTGGTGTTTGCAGTAGCTCGAGCAAGTTGTTCAGTTCTCTTTTTTAATGAAGGATTGAGAACAATATTTTCAAGAGTACTTTTACTTTCTCCTTCACCCTCCATCGGCAAGCCTCTTTCATTCTCTCTTCTGATTTCTTCTCGCATGGCATTACTTGAAACATTGAGAATTCACCAGCATTACTCGACTGTGGGCGCTGTCTTCACCATGGATTCAGGCGAGGAACAGCTGTCGTCCCCATCCCCCGGTCATCCTTCCTCCGAAAATGTTCTCCCTTCATTTTTTTGGGTCGTCTTTTCCGGCAGTTTCCACCGGCAAATTACCAATAACGGGTGTACTTTTTTCCTCAGGGTCCGCCGTCGATATTTACAACGGTGAGGTCGTGACTAACTTGCGCCACAAAACTCCAAATTAACCACATCTTGCGGAAACTTCGTCACCCATGAATGGCAGGTGATTTTGACGCATATTTGCTGCCCATATTTTTTTCCTCGCCAAATATAGGGGTGAAAGTGCCTTCTTGTAACACCCGACGAGTTTGACCAGGTGACTTTCTTAACTGTTTTAACGGCCATGTTGGTTTTGATCTTTTCGGTTTGGAATTTTATGCCAAGGCTTAATTAATGTGCATGTGTCATAAATTAGGTTGAGTGGCAGGGTTTGTAATTAAGAACGGTTGGATTAAGCATAAATAGGAAATGGAAACTTTTAGACCTCACTGTAGCCGACATTCCCTTCTGCGTTCTCTCATTCTCCCGAGCTGTCTCCCTCTCCGCCAGCGACTCTCTCATCGACGACGGGTTTCTCTTTCTCCACTTCGACAATCGACGCCCTAGGTAAGACTCAGATAATGTGGATTGCTGGTTATCTATTTGAGTACTGTTTTTCAGTTGAACTTGAGATTTCGGGTTCTGCAATGGCCGAGTCTGGTTATTGTGATTCTAGGAATTTTAGACTACGCACACAGAGTGCTTGACTAATGGACATATATATATATAGACGATAGATTCTAGGGTGATTTTTAATTAGGACTATTAGGATTTTCATTTTAACTACTGCAATGTAAATGTTTTAGGTGAAGAAGTCTGAAGAAAAGGAGCTCAAGTTGCTAAGGAAACCAGGTAAGTGAATGTGTAGGATTCCCGACCATTAGGGCACTACATCACAAGGATGCTAGGTAGAAACTGATACGATGATTAGAAGTTATTTAAGCTACTGTCTGTTACTTATGTTGATGTTTGACTTAATGGTATGATTTCACGTCGGATGAATGCACTATTCTGTAGCTTGATGAGTTAAGAGTCCTCATGTTCTTGCATCATGAATGTTTTATGCATATGAAAATGTTTTAAGGGCATGTTTTCCTCATGAACAAGATAAAGAATATAAAACTTATGCAACGTGAATTAAGCGAGGGTTGGGAGCGGTTTGGCGTATGTCACTGTCCAAAAGGAAGGACCATGATTACGACCCGCAAGGGACTATGTACACTCTCACTGTCAACCCCCTTTACCGGCACAAATCCTCTCTTAATCCACACAACATGAACGAAGAATATGATTGATGAACATGAATGATGAATATGAATGATAAGCATGAATGATGATTATGAACGATGAATACGAACGATGAACAAGAATGAAGACTTTGAGTATGAATATGAACAAGAAAAGATTCATGGGCATTTGTTTCTTAAAATGAGCATTCATGCATACTTGTTAGTATTGCATTCCTTACTAAGCATTAGGCTTATAGTTTAAACTTTATGATGTAGGTGAAGATTTAACAGGTGAGGATTCCAAATTCAGTGATGATGTCTAAGGCTGGTTGCAGGATGGTGCTCAGGGTGGAAGTCTGTGGCTGGCAGGCGAATATGACCCGTAGTTATGCTCACAATGTGTCAGTAAGATTTATGATGAACTGATGTTTAAGTAGAATGAGATTTTCTTTAGAATATTGGATTCTGTGATTGTCTAGTTTGGTTACCAAATTTGGGGATGATTATAAGAGTATAGAATGATCTGTTTTAATTAAGTCTTCCGCTACATGTATTCTAGATGAGTCCATGATTCATGTCTGCCTATGTTTATGTCCACGAGTATGAGATCTGTGAAGGCCAGATTATCTTTCTGTCGATATGAGTTGTTTGAAGTTTTCTATATTTTACTGCTGTGTGATAGAAGTTGGATGAATACATCATCCGGCTAACGTCACCGGTGTGAGTTGAATGATAGAAGCTGGATGAATGAATCATCCGGCTGACGTCACCGGTAGGTGGTGAACGTTTGTCGATTACCGGATGATGTTTCTTACCGGATGATATCCCTTACCGGATGATGTAAGTATTGTTTGTCGTCTAGCGATCGGGCGATGTAGTGTATTTCAAATACCGGATGATGTAAGTATTGTTTGTCGTCTAGCGATCGGGCGATGTAGTGTATTTCAAATACCGGATGATGTAAGTATTGTTTTGTCGTCTAGCGATCGGGCAATGTAGTGTATTTCAAATACCGGGTGATGTATAATGGATTACGTGCACTGCATGTGCCCATCGGTAGATGACCTCTACCGGGCGATGTCCATTGAGTCACGCGAAGTGCACGTGACAGATCAGATGATGTGTACCCTATCAGCCGATGCATTCAAACCCATGCAGCCCGAGCAGAATGCCGTCGTGTGATCTGAGGGCATTTCTTTTCTGCCCGATTATGTCATGGAACTGATAACCGAGCATAGTCGCTCGATTCTGTGGACTAAAGAGCTATTAGATTAATGAAAGAGTCGAGTTTTGGATGGTTTAGTTCTGTCAGATGATATGTTGTCCGCGAGTCAAGTTTTAGGTTCTAAGTTTCTTTTTAAAAATAAAAATAAAATAATGATAAAAATAATACTAATAATGAACATGATGCAGAAAGTAAGAATTAAATGATTAAGAAAGTCATGAAATATGTCTCGACCCTACCAGGGTCGTTACACTTCTGTCCAATTCTCTTCACTTCGGCAATACCGGAGCACGACACTTTTCTGAGCACGAATGACATATCCAACTTAAGGGAAGCGGGCTCGCGGTAGTAGGGTGGGGGGTTCTAGTCACACAGACTGTCCAAAGGTGGTGGTTGTGGTGGAGTTGGGTTGTTGGACTCCGCTTCTAGTGGTTGTAACAGTGTCAACTCTTCTCGCTGGTAATCCTCAATCTTTCGGAGTCGTTGGTCCATGAAATCAAGGATAGAAAGCTTTTGTAGAATCGCTTGCATGGTGGCCCTCATTTTGGCTACTGTCTCGTCCATCTTCTCAAATCTTTCATCATCGGGTTGCAGACCCATCTTCTTCCTTGTCAGAATTGAAGGGCTCAAAAAACTAAATTGATAGAAGATTCAAACAATTTCATATAAGAAAACCAGATAGATTACACTACCCAGCACCTTAATGGCGTCTCGCCACCCTAAAAACACTTACCCAAATTCTTCTCTCCCCACCCCTAACGTCTAACTTCTCCTATTTATATCCACTTCATTCATTCTCTCTATCCTTTTATTTCTCCTTTCTCTCTCACGTCACCTAACCAACTCTCACAAACTAGTGCGTCCTCCCCACTAAGGCCTATCAGATTCCTGCTAAAAATAGTTAGGACTCCTTTGAATATGAAGGAAGAAAAAGTTTATATCATTTTGTGAGATGGAAAAAAGTGATCTAACCAAAGAGGCAAAGTAGGTTTGAGGAAATTGAAAATTTTCTTCTTTGGGGTTAAGCATCGCTAATGACTCAAGATCTCCACTCAAACAACACAATATTGCAAACTAATGGGGGATGTCAATGCACATGTGAAGGTTTCAAATTTGGATTCAAGTATAAATTGCTGGAGAGATTTTCTTCCAGAAGATTTCAAGAATTTTCATTGAAAACAAGCTCAAAACCAAGAGAAGAAGAAAGCATAAGAAGCTGAATAAAGATCGGACCTGCATATTTAAAAAAGAATGATGACAAAATCCCTTGTGCCGCATTGTTACAAATCAAAAGTGCAGTAGCCTTTGAATGCCCTCGCAATATATCGAAGCTATCAGGACCTTCACAACATTATAATTCAGATGAGACCATAAAAAATTTAGTAGGGAAATCTATTATCTATTATTACCTCGTTCTTCTGATTTTTTTCGTACTATAACAAAAAAATATCACACCCAATCTCATGCTAATCCAACGCACAGAATTGCCAAAATCATAAAAGCTAGAAAGCAAAAGATTTTATGTCGCCAAGATTTTATTAAATCATCAAACATATTTGAGCGTATGATTAAACTGAGTGATGGTTTACCTTTAAAAATGACAGTTACTACAATGGCCAAGAAGTTGAATATGGCGCCATATCCATACAGAAACAAGTTCTGGAATATAGCAATAATGAGATGCAGAGAAGGCCTTTGAACAATTATAGCATACTACTTAGATTAAACAGAGTCAAAGTAAAAAACTTGTCATAAATAAAAAGTTCAAGAAACAAAGTCTTTCTCACAAGAGTATTCATGATAAATACTTTTTTCTTAATGGCTTCAATTAATTGGAATTAATTCTGTTCAGAAATCCAGAGCATTCTCTTTCCCTTCCTTCCTCTCACATCTAATTGTAAAAAGGTTGAGGCTTCATGTCCTTTGGTGATCAGTTTGTATTTTATATTAAATTTTAGATTGATCATACCCTCTGAACCCACAAATCAATCTTATAAATGTATTGAGGTCATGTACTTTGATATTTTTTCCTATACGCTTTTTAAGATTTTGAAATTGTTTTTTTTTTTTTTTTGTTATCGAAATTGACTGCCACTTCCAAAATTACATGTTTTGGCTGATCTCTGAAGAGAAAATACGTAGTGAGAAATGGTATTTGAAAACAAATTTACTAGTTTAATAATTATCTTTGTTTACTTGAGGCCTTTTTCAAATATTTTTCCTAGACCTGGATTTTGCTAAAGCCTTCAGATATAGACTGATTTACTATTTCCAACTCTATACTTTTGTTCATCTCATGTTGTCCAACCAATTAAAAACCACAAGAGGCCAAAATTGAATGCAATATTATGTTAACAGTAAGAATACCTGCAGGTAAATGCTTGTATCAAATTGACTTTTTAGAGCATACTCATTGAAGACAGATGCCATTGATGGAACAGTGACCTGTCGAAACAGTCGAATATCAGATTAATTTTTTTTTTTAAAAATACTATATTACATTACTTTCCAGCATTATTAACGATATTCTTCATTAATAACTAATATCAGAAAAATGTCATACAAAGATAAATGTACATAAGTATGCTCCCGTGGCAAGTGGAAGACCAGAGACAGCGGTGCCCTCAGGCGTGGAACGCAACTGGTTCACACTGATTCCAATCAGTAGCAAACCAAGAGCCTCCCACTGTACAAAATGAAGAAGTATAAGAAAAAAGTATGAAAATTTTCATGGAGAAGAATGACAAAGGAAATCTTTTGTTGTTTGAAGCATAAACAACCTGAATCACAGAAAACCGTCGCCTCATGATTACCTTTAACAAGATAGCAATTATTAGAACCTGCATAAAGTTAGCAAATCATTTGTAGGTAGGTCTCAAGAAAAAAGATGAAAACAAAACATAACTCTTGTATGCAAAGCCGCCTCATATTAAACCAAGATGTTTGTTGAATTTCTCTCAAAGTTACCATACTTAGATTTATTATGTAATATTAAGAAATCTAAGTTTACAACTTGGTTTCCCTAATTTAAGAGTAAATATCTATTTCTTTATTAAGATTTATTACTCTCTTTATCTTAATAAGAATTGTATATATGGTGGTATAAGTTTATCATTCAAAGATAGAAGATAAAATTATTATTTTCCATTTCTGTCAATTTCTATATGGTATCAGAGCAGGTTTTCACTCTGCTCTTCTAGTTACATACACTAGAATAATCAGCTCTACAGTTACCCATCGTCGTTGGATCCATCTCCTCTGGCATCGACAGCATAATACGAACCTGCGCAGGCAGGGCCCTAATCGCTATCTCAATCATATCGCCACTCATCCTAGATAGGGTTCACACCTACCTCTAGTTGCACTCAGTCGGTTACATCTCTCAGTCTCACAAACCCGAATTGCTATCTCCTTTGAGTTGTGCACGGTATGACATCTGAAACCCTTGCTTCATCAGGAAGCTTCTCTCATCCAGAGCAAAATTCTGGGAACTCTGGAACTTCTGAGAATGTCGTTCTCATCACCAATCATAGACTCAACGGTCAAAATTTTCTCCAATGGTCTCAGTTTGTCAAAATGTTTATTTGTGGCAGAAGCAAAGAAGACTATCTAACTGGAGAAATTTTAACACCTACAAAGAATGATCCACCCTATAAGAAATGGAAAGTTGAAAATCATCTAATTATGTCATGGCTTATCAACTCAATGAATGAATATATTGGAGAAAACTTTCTTCTATATGAGACAACACAAGAAATTTGGGAAGCTGTCAGAGAAACCTACTTTAATTCTGAAAATACATCAGAACTATTTGCAATAGAGTCAAATTTTCATGACCTACGACATGATGATCTCTCGGTGACACAATATTTTAGCATACTCACTCGCCATTGACAACTACTGGACATATTCGAAAAACATGAATGAAAGTGTTCTGAAGATGTTACATTGTATAGGAGAATTGTGGACAAAAAGAGGACATTTAAATTTCTCCTAGGAGATGATGTTCGAGGTCGAGTGATGGGAACTAAGCCATTTCCAGGCCTTCGAGAAGCCTTTTCTTAGATTCGTTGAGAGGAAAGCATGAAAAATGTGATGATGGGTACTCAAAACTCTCATCAAATTGTGGAAGGATCTGCTCTTGTGGTTTCGTAACTCACGATCTCAACATCAAGATAGCCGTCAAAAGAAAGGAAGACCATGGTGTGATCATTGTGCTAAACCGAGTCACACAAAGGATACATGTTGGAAGCTACATGGGAAACCAGCGGATTGGAAACCTTCAAAGCCAAATTTTGATAGAGAAAACAGTGCAAATTCAGTAAAAACAGTGGAGGAACAATCATTCCCTCAGAGCAAATCAAGCCCTTTCACTGAGGAACAACTTGAAGTACTTCAAAGGTTACTAAACAACAATCTCCACATGTCTCCTCAACAACCAATGGATATACATGCACAAGCATGTAATACACCTCATGCACTCTCTGTTAAAACCAAAAACTCAAAACAATAGATCATTGACTCGGGAGCATCGGACCATATGACCGGAGATAGATCTCTGTTTTATGAGTATCAACCATGCAAATCCAACCTTACAGTACGCATTGCGGACGGCTCTTTGTCCGAAGTTGCTGGAACTGGTTTGGTTAAAATCTCTCTCGAAATTAGTCTCAAAGTTGTGCTTCATGTTCCTAAACTTGCATGCAATTTGATATCTATTAGCAAGTTGACACGTAATAATCAACGCTTTACTAAATTTTTTCCAAATGTGTGCATCTTTCAGGAATTGGATTCGAAAAGGAAGATTGACAGTGCTAAGATGTGCTCGAGACTTTATTTCTTTCCAACCTTCCAACCTGAAACAACTCTTATCTCATGCAGTGTGACACACTTCCAAAGTAAAGGAATGGAAGTGAGTAGAAAAAATAGAAAGAATGAGATAAACTCATGGGGGTGCTCGGTCTTACTCTTGTGTTGATGGGCTTAGCACAATTTGCTAAGGGTTAAATGAATGTCGAAAATATGGACTAACTTGAATAAACAATCTAGCTAAAATGGATAACTCACACACCTTGGATATGACTCACCAAGCTAAAGTGGAGGCACTTGTGATTTGAGTCACAAATTCGTGAAAGACACTTCACAACAACAAGACAAAACAATTTTTATTAACAAAGGTTCAATGCCTACAACTAGCGTTTTGAAGGTTTATTTATACCCAAAAATTGGTCAACAAAATGTAATACATGTCTTTGAAAAAAGAGTTAATGCAGTGGTCAAAGTTAGACTTCAAGGCACCATTCTACTTGGTCAAAGCAATCTTCCTTATTCTTAAGGCATTCTTCTTAAATTCAGTCAAGGCTAATAGCTTTCTCAAGATGAGTTCTTCGTCTCTCCATGCCACCAACTCACGTCACCTTTCCCCTATAATAGAAAACTAGAAGATGCACTCCCTTGTTCACTAAGTTGGATCAGTCAAAGTGAGACTTTATTGGACTTGGGCTCTAAGATCACAAATTGGTCCAAGTCCGATCATAAGCTAATAAAATAAAACAAGGCTTAAATAAGAAAGGCCTTAAACAAGTAGATAGGCTAAAACTCGAGGTAAGACATATTGGACTTCTTAAAGAGCCCAGGGGGAGGCATGGCCTAGCAAGCTTGGGGCGCCTCGCTCATTTGCTGGTCTGTTCTTCATGGAGACCAAAGCCTTCCATTTCCACTAAGTGAGTGGGTTTCTCTTTGTCCATGATGGATAGGGGTCCTTCAAGATTGTCAAAAAAAGAAGTACCTACAAAATGAACAAATATGTTAGGAAACTTCTTTGATTGAGATTAAGTGATGGGTCCCGTATGTGCATCATTCTCCCTGGGTATCTGAGGATTTGTCCCCAAATCTAATTTGTCCTCGAATTCATCCTCTTCTTCACCAAGGTAAGGAGACAAATCTTGCACATTGAATAAGGCTGAGACTCCAAATTCTCTAGGTAGCTCAAGATTGTATGCATTGTTGTTGATACGCTCAATAACTTTAAAGGGGTCATTGGCCCTTTGTAGGAGTTTTGACTTACTTTGTTTGGGAAATCGTTATTTCCTTAAGTGTAGCCACAAGAAAAAAATGGGTTGAAACAGAAAGAAGCTGAAAAGATTCAAACTACAAAGAAGTTAGAACTTCCAATTGTCTAGAGGAAAGGTACCCGAACTTGTACTTAACATCCGATTATGAATTTTATATCATATGCAGGGCTTTCTAAATCATACCAAGCTTATACCACAAAACTAGATAGTATCAAAATTCCAACAAACATTGAGGAGGCCTAAGCACCCAGGTTGGAAACAAGTCGTTCAAGAAGAAATTACGGCCTTGGAAAAGAATGGAACATGGATTATTACTAGATTTCTACCAGGAAAAAGGGCAGTGGGTTGTAAATGGTTATTCATCGTCAAACACAAAGCTAATGGAAGTATTGAAAGACTTAAAGCTCGATTGGTAGCAAGAGGTTTTACTCAATCTTATGATATTGACTACTAGGAGACATTCGCTTCTGTCGCAGAACTCAATACCATCTGAATACTCATTTCGTTAGCAGCTAACCTGGACTGGCCACTTCATCAACTTGATATAAAAAATGCTTTCCTAAATGGAAAACTTGAAGACGAAGTTTACATGGAATTTCTTCTAGTTTTTACAAATAGGCAATACTGATAATTTAAGGTATGCAAATTATTAAAGTCACAGTATGGATTGAAACAATCTCCTAGAGCATAGTTTAGTCGTTTTTCACAGTCAGTAATAGAACAAGGATTTGAGCAATGTCAATCTGATCACACACTATTCGTGAAGTACTCTTTCTGATAAGAAGCTAGCTATTCTCATTGTGTACGTGGACGACATTATTTTGACCAAAGATTATAAGGAAGAATTATTAAGAATTAAATTGTCGAAGCATTTGAAGTAAAAGACCTTGGCCTTCTTCGTTGTTTCCTAGGAATGGAAGTGGCTCGGTCAAAGAAGGGTATATTTGTCTCTCATCGCAAGTATATCATGGATCTACTCAAAGAAACAGGAATGTTATGATGCAAACCTGCAAACACACCGATGGATCCTAACAAGAAATTAAAATGTGAAAAAGAAGGGTCACCAGTAGAGACAGGGAGATATCAACGTCTTGTAGGACGACTCATTTATCTTGCTCATACTCGACCTGATATTAGTTTTCCGGTAAGCGTAGTAAATCAGTTTATGAATTATTAGCCCATGAAAGAACACATGAAAGCCCTGTACCGTATTCTCAAGTATTTAAAAAATGACTCCAGGTCAAGGACTATTATTCAAGAAAAAACAAAAGCAGGGATATAACTCTCTACTCAGATGCAGATTGACAGGAAGTCATATAGATCGAAAGTCAACAACAGGGCATTGCTCAGAAGTTTGGGGAAACATTGTAACATGGAAAAGTAAAAAGCAAGACATAGTTTCCAGAAGTAGTGCCGAAGCAGAACTAAAGGCTCTTGTTGTGGTTATGTGCGAAGGAATTTGGATAAGGCAAGTCATGACTGAATTGAGATTAGAATTCGAGAAAACAGCAAAGCTCGAATGCGATAATCAAACTGCAATTAGCACTGCAAAGGATCCTGTTTACCATGACAAAACTAAATATGTAGAGATTGATCGGCATTTCATAGCAAAGAAAATTGAAAAATTAGAAGTGAAACTATTTATACTCCATCTCGAGAACAACTTGTTAACATCTTGATAAAGGCACTACTAGATCCTAACTTTGAAGAATTATGTAACAAGTTCGATATTTACAACATATACAATCCAACTTAAGGAGTGTTGAATTTCCCTCAAAGTTACCATACAAATTTATGATGTAATATTAGGAAATCTAAGTTTCCAACTTGGGTTCCCTAATTTAGGAGTAAATATCTTTTTCTTTATTAGGTTATTACCTTCTTTATCTTAATAGGAATTGTATATATGGTGGTGTAAGTTTATCATTCAAAGATAGAAATAAAATTATTATTTTCCATTTATGTCAGTTCTACAATGTTCGAAATTGCTGAAATAAGCATTAAAATTTAATTTTTCTTATTATATTTGTTTATTTCAATAATAAGGATTATGTTTATCTAGTTAAATTTCAGTTTTTTTTTAGTTTGATTTAAAACCCATGAAGGATGGGTTTGAGATTTAGTTTGTGGTTGTTGAATATTTGATGCTTGGAGAAATAACAATCAAGAAGATTATATTCTTCAATTTTTTTACTGACAAAAATATAACCAGAGACTAGTAATCTCTTCTTGATATGAATAAAAAACAATTAGAAATCAAATCAAACAATAAGTAAAAATCGTGAATCATCGCTTCTTGAATCAAATGTGACTTGCAAAAGCTGTAAGAAATCTCTAAATTTTTTGAATGTCATCTTTCATATTAGAATTCAAAACAGGACTCGTCATCTTAGGAGATTATCTTGTCCTTTTGCTAGATCTAAAAAAATCTAGAATTTCTGATAATCTTTTCATAAATGTTTAACTTTTTCGGGAGGAGGTTCAATTTCATGCAGCAAAACGGTCTCCCACCATGAAGCTGCATTATATCTTCTTTGGGTTAATTGCCTTCCAATTGGCAGGTGGTTGTAAAGGAGTAGCTTTCCAAGAAATTCTCCACCGCACTTGTATCCTCCTTTTCATCAATATAGTTTCTTATAAAAAATCACAATATAAGTCATAAGACTAAAAGGCACTAGATAAAAAAGTTTACACTCCACATTGTATCATCTTAAATTCTAAGCAATGACTACCTTTAAGTTGCTCAACATCTTTACAGTTGCAGGATTAAAGTAAAGCTGCAAGAAAAATAGTAGTATAGTTAGAATGCCTATAAATAACTGATAAATATATGCGTGTATTTTACACACACACACACACACACACACACACACATATATATAACAGATAAAGAAATGGATCGTATTTGAGAGTTGGACGATATGGGTGGAAGCAAATTCTCATTTTAGGGAAGGTAAGCAAAATTATCAGAAAAATAATGTTATTAACAAGTAGAGAATAGATATTGCAACAAAATTAATAAGTTAAAATACGCACCTGCATGATGAATTTCAAATAATTATTAATAGCGTAAAGAAAAGCTGGAACAGCGAGAAGCACATTATTTCGAGCGGCCTGCAATGGGAACAAGGCAAAAAGGAATCTATGCATGACTTTCATGGCTTTATATCCTTCTAAGTTCTAAGCATATGGAAAAGAATGGATCTCTACATAACCAGAAGCATGACTTAATCCCCAAAACATGATAAAACGGATGGAAAAAAAAAATAGAACAATTTGCAAAAAAAAAAAAAAACAGAACAACCCAACGCTATAATGAAAAGTTAAGGTTTCAATTTATTTTCTTAAACAGTCCCCATACTTAAACAAACCAAAAGAAAAGAAAGATAAAATAACATTTATCACAACTTCTACCAAAGACATCGCGTTCATCTAGCCGACTTAAGAGAGATTGCATAGTTTGCCAAGGAAAAGGTATATGCATCTTGTATTAATACATCCTGGAAGTAAATTTTAGTTCAGAAATAATTTAACTTGCGATTAAAATGCATCAAGGCTTGTTATTTAATAGTCTGCCCAATATATAGAAAGAGAACAACATGAAAGCACACGTGAAATTCTAAATTATGAAAATCATTTTCTAAATTACTCAAAATTATTTTGACAGAAAATGGTACTACAAGAGCTCAAATTCCATGACTGGATACTTGTATCACATATCCTACACAGGCATAAAGAAATATGCTTGTATCATAAACGAATGCTTTAATTTTCCTCACTGGATGTGTAAAAATACAGAACTTAAACTCTGTTAAAGACAGTTTCATTGACAAATAAGGACATTGAAACTTACGGTCTTCGCCTTCCTGACTTTGACAACTCATCTCAAAAAAGCGCATCGCATTTCGTACAAGTGAAAAAAAAGATAGCCAGATTAACAGGAGACGAAAACTGGCGTGAGATTTATTTCTTAGTTTACAAGGTTATTTGCATGAAAGATATTATATTTATCTCAAACATCGAACGTCTGAAATGTAAACAAGGAAAGCTGATATCCTTACTTGTACAAATGTAGAAAGAGTCAAGGCAGATTTCTCACCAACTTTTTTATGCCGAGCCTAGAAAAATGTACAAGAAAATAAATAAATTATAGTTTGTCAATAATCACACGAGATAAAAGTAACCCAACCTGAAAAGGTTAAACTCAGTTCAAAGTTATAAGAAGTTAAAATTTTTATATACCTGAATCAAAAGCATTACAATAGCAAAAACAACTTTTGCTGCCTCGGTCAAAAAATTAACACTTATAGGACTGAACTCGAACTTCCCATCTACCTTTGACATATAAACCAATATTGGCTGCCAAAAAAGAAGATAGATAAATGTCAAGAAAGAATGAAACAAATTTCTACTACACATACTCTGAAATCAGAGTGAGATATTAGAGCAATAAAGAAGAGGGTCAACGTATTTGGCTAAAGGACCGAGTACATTTTTTTCGTTGGTCAAATGAAGAAATTATGAAATGCATTGATCATACATTCTACATCTTCGTGAGGATGAATAGCAGCAAAGTAGATAAATTGAAAACTGGATCAAACAGTTCCTATCTAGATTTGGAGAAACTATTTTGAAAAAATACTTCTTTATTGAAGAATCACTAAAATAACTACGATTGAAACCTAAAGAATTTCGAGAGTCAAGAGTTTCTCATCCCTATTTCTCTTCTCAAAAAGTTTATCATTATTTCCTCCTTTATTATCCTATTTATACACCTCAAACATAACTATTTTTCTAAACTACTCTACAAACTACTTATCTAGTTTAGGAATGAGGTCTATCACTAACCTGCAGACCAACAAAGACACAATCACCAACCACCAAAAGAATGTTGAGGAAGCGAGCTTTAGACGAAACATCGTTTCTGTGCTGGTCATATGCTCTTGATACACTTTTAGCAGCTGGGACAATTTTCGAGTGACAAACACTGCATTCTATCATCTCCTCCTTCATCCACCCTCCTCTACCACCTTTTATTCCAAGCCTCTCTATACAAGCAAAGAAGACCATCAGAGAGAGAAAACATCACAAAAAAAAACAAAAAAGGAAAAAGGTAACGACAAAATTTCAAAAAATATACCATATCAATTACCCGTTCGAATTAACACAAACATTAAAGCATTTGTATATGATATAAGAATAGTTTTTTTTATAAGAAAGTGTATGTATTGAAAGAATGAATTTACAATACAAGAGAGGGGAAGACCTCGTCTCAAGGAAAAATAGGGAAATGCATAATTTAAAACAATTTCTCTCCAATTAGAGAGAAAAACACAAAGAATAAATTCTAAAAAAATCGTAAGATATAAGAATATTTCTCAATGAGTGCGATTGCAGGTGGATGTGTATTGCTGTTTTAATGACATTAAATCTATTAAAAATGAGAACTAATCGGCACACAAACATAATTCTGCTCGCTATTCATGCAATTTGTCTGCATCAAGACATACAATTTGTGAGCTAAGATCCTAGTACTAAATCTGAACAAACGTACACACACAAATTACAATGAGAATTTCAAAATCCAAGCAAAAATCGACATTTACATGGTAATTTGCAGATTGAAGAATAAAA
The DNA here is from genome assembly GCA_022432975.1 of Begonia masoniana. Classification (NCBI taxonomy): domain Eukaryota; kingdom Viridiplantae; phylum Streptophyta; class Magnoliopsida; order Cucurbitales; family Begoniaceae; genus Begonia; species Begonia masoniana. The sequence goes on from CM039502.1 coordinate 13,516,021, forward strand.
TTGATTCACAACATATATGAAAAATATGAAGATCAAAAGTTATCAAACAGAGAAAGCCTGCAGCAGAACTCAAGCGGCAAAAAAATACCCAGCAGAGAGAAGTTTAAAGAAGTTCAGATTCGGCACAGATCTTGAACTGGAAGCAGAATAAATTCAAACCCAGGTTGAGAAATAGCTAAATTCAGACAGTAAGGAGCAAATTAGGAACTGCGTTCGGGATATCAGAGGAATAAGAAGGAACAGGATTTAGAATTCATGGATATGAACTTGGAAATACACATTACAAAACCTGAAAGCTGATATGTCGATTCTACAGCCGCCCTTTCGCTCTGGTTTTTTACTGGGTGTCTTCTCAGTTCTCTTCTTTCTTCACTTTTCTTACTCTTTTCTCAAAATTCTTCCTTTTTTCTCGAACCGGCCTGAAATTCTAGGCAAAAAATAGTGTCTTTGAGAAAGAGCTATTCACTATTTAGAAACATAATCATAAAATTTGTAAAATTATCTTAGAAGGTAATGAATGGTCAAATATCATAGTAAAGACTTGTTGCCTTGATTAATCAGTACTACCAACTCATTAAATATACTAAATTATGATGCGCATGAGGATAACGTTGCATCATATCATAGTTGTTTTGTTTAAATATATATCATTATAAATAATTAAAACGTAATTACCAACTATGATAAATTCGTGAGGATGAGACCAAGATCGCCCCTTTCATTATGGGGTGATTGAGCGATCGCATCGTCGACCATTTTCTTCATTTTTTTCGCAAGCGTTTGGAGAAAACTTCAACACATTTGATTTGTCAATCATGTCTAGTTAATTAAGATGCAAATTAAATTATTCTAATAACATTGATAAAAGTAATAACATCTTATCTTGTACTAAAAATTAATAACCTTAGATTTACCTTATAATATTATACTCTCAATTTTATCTGATTAGATATTTTATTTCGACTATTTATAATTTTTTTTAGGTAAAAGTTCAATTTAGCTCCCAACATATGGGGTCAAGGTCAATTGGCCCCTAACGTTTATTTTTGACCCAATCAGCCCCTATCATTAACAACGTTTGCAATTCGACCATTACCGTCAATTTTTTCGTTAAATTTAATACTTGACTTTCACAATTCCCAAACTATCCCTCTTCCCCTTCCCCCCTCCTCTCTCTCTCTCTCTCTAAACCATTTTTGCACTACTACGACTGACGGGTAGATTTCTTTCTCAATCGTATTTAAGTCAAGTTTGACGGAAATGTAGATGGGCGGCTGATGTGATCCAAGTTCAGACCAAGTCAAAGCCCAAGAATAAGGATCCAATTGAAGATACGGCTGGACCAATAATGAGAGCAAAGGCGAAGCGGATAAAGGAGCAAATGAGCAATTTGGTCCGTCAGATCCTACCTCAATAAGGAACTTGCGTTCCGAATCAAGAACCAGAGCTTGTTCTCATAATCCAAGCTGTTTTGGGATGATGTTTATGTCATTGTTTCAATTGTCGTTTTAGGGTTTAAAAAGTACTTGTCGTATGTCGAGTCATAAGTCGTTTTTCTTAAGTTGTCGTTATTTTAGTAATTGTTATTATTTTAATTAAGAGTTAGAAGGGCAGATTAGTAATTTTGTTCTTAAAGGAAATCCTAAAAACCCTAGCATGAAGGGGTGTTTCATGCTTATAAACTTATTCTTAGATGAATGAAAAAAGGAAGATCAGGTTTTATCTAATTGTGAGAGAATTTCTCTTAGTTTCTTGAAGAAACTCCGAACTTATCAAGGTTCTCCTTGTAGCGTTCAAAATCTGACTTATCAAACGAACATGCATATTCGTTTGTGGCGTCCTCCTCATTCCAAGGTTCGGATCTGTATAGATTTCGGGTCAATGATTTCCTCTTATTCGAACTTGTAGATTCTGGGTTAGTGACGACGCCAATATTTTGATCGTGGGTCATCGTCACATCGTTGGCGTGGTTCGCATCATTTGGTATCAAAACCAACAAAGACTTCCTTTTGGTTGCACGACGAGCCTTGAGTGCGCAGATAAAGGAGGACGAAGATGATAAGGTGTAGCGAGAAAATATTTTCCACACCCGATGCCACGTGAAAGACAAAGTGTGTAGCGTCATAGTCAACGGGGGAAGTTGTACCAATGTAGCTAGTGCTTCTATGGTGGAGAAATTGGGACTTTTAACGTTGAAACATCCACGACCTTACAAATTGCAATGGTTGAATGATAGTGGGGAGGTACGTGTCACCAAGCAAGTGGTGGTACCCTTTCAGATTGGAAAGTACGAAGACGAAGTGAAGTGCGACGTGGTACCAATGCAAGCTAGTCATATCCTGTTGGGAAGACCATGGCAATTTGACCGAAGAGTGCAACATGATGGTTTCACCAACAGGTATTCATTTACCCATAAACACAAGCCAATCACATTAGTACCCTTATCCCCGAGAGAGGTCTTTGCAGATCAAATCCGGTTGTAGAAATCGAGTGAACAAGAAAGAAAAGAGTGGAAACAAGGAAAACCTGCGAGAAAACCAGAGAGTTCATTCGTTTCTGAACAAAATCTCTTTGCAACCAAGAGTGATCTGAAACAAGCTATTACCAACAAACAACCAATGATCCTTCTCACGTACAAGGAAGATGTTTTGAATACTAACAAGCTAGATTTGTCCCTTCCAAGTCTGGTTGTTTCTCTTTTGCAGGACTTTGAGGACGTATTTCCCGATGAGCTTCCAAAAGGTTTGCCACCCATTCGCGGGATTAAGCACAAGATTGACCTTGTACCTGGAGCCTCCATTCCGAATCGACCAGCTTATCGCACCAACCCAAAGGAGACAAAGGAGTTACAGCGTCAAGTGGAAGACTTGATGGAGAAGGGGTACGTGAGGGAGAGCATGAGTCCGTGCACTGTCCCCGTTCTTTTGGTTCCTAAGAAGGATGGAACATGGCGAATGTGCACCGATTGTCGCGCTGTCAACAATATCACGGTAAAGTATCGATTTTCTATTCCTCGTTTAGATGATATGCTTGATGAGTTGCATGGTTCCTGTGTCTTTTCAAAGATTGATCTTAAGAGTGGGTACCATCAGATTAGAATGAAAAAAGGAAGATCAGGTTTTATCTAATTGTGAGAGAATTTCTCTTAGTTTCTTGAAGAAACTCCGAACTTATCAAGGTTCTCCTTGTAGCGTTCAAAATCTGACTTATCAAACGAACAGGCATATTCGTTTGTGGCGTCCTCCTCATTCCAAGGTTCGGATCTGTATAGATTTCGAGTCAAGGATTTCCTCCTATTCGAACTTGTAGATTCTGGGTTAGCGACGACGCTAATATTTTGATCGTGGGTCATCGTCACATCGTTGGCGTGGTTCACATCATTTGGTATCAAAGCCAAATCGAGTTCGTCAGGTTCTATCTCTCCTTTCCGTTTTGTTTTTTTTTTTCAAAAATTTTGTTCTTGAGTCTTGAAATTTGTTTCAATTTATCTCGATGATTCTCTATTCATGTATGCATCAAACGAAAAAATCGTCTTTATATGAATCATAGAACGTTGCGTTAACTTTCCGATCTGTGTTGAAACGTAAAAATCGGATCTTGTTTGCCTATTCAAATTCAAATTTTTGTAACTGTCGCCGATTTCGTTCTAGTCTACTAGAATCTGCTTAAAACTATTTTAATCATTCGAATGTTTTATAGACCTCAAATAAAATTGTCATCACCTTATGATTTGTGAATTAGCGTTTTATCTTTCCGATCTGTATTGAAACGTCAAAATCGGATCTTGTTTGTCTATTCAAAAGTCAAATTTCGTAACCGTCAAGGATTGATGATGCTCAAAAGTATTTTGCAATTTTTGTCCATATAAAGATTCCGATTGCCAAAGTGTTATTCTTTGAGTTGTTAGATGACGTTTTTATCTTTCCAAATCATACCTGCACCTAAAATTCTGATCTGGTTTGGGCACTAAAACGTCATTTATAAATTCGGTTACCAATTCTGTTACAAATTCAAAAAAAAAAATAGTGATTCTCTAAATCTGTTCAACTACCTTACTTCATGGAATTGTTCATTTGCATTCTTATACTATTCTAATTATTTTGAGCTAGTTCTTTCATCACTAATTGTAGTGTCTGTTATTTTGGTTTGTCTTGTTTGGTTTGTCTTGTTTGGTTCGCCACTTGTGAACTTCCATTATTATTCGGTTAGTTTCGAAAGAAATCAAAGAGAATTCAAGTGGAAAAAGGCACGAGTAAGTGAGAATATTAGAGGGTAACAGCCAATATTATTGAGTGTAAACACGAGTGCAATTGAGTGATTTTTCTACATTTTCGAGTGAAACACGTGAGGGAGTGTTGTGAGGTCCTATTTTACTTCACCTTCTACTTCTTGCAGAGAATACCTAGCCATGTCCGACGCAAAAGACAACCAATGTTCAGCTAACATCCCAAATTTACAAATGGAGGCGATCATGGGGGAGATGAGGCGGCTGATAAGACAAGGGATTAATGAGATCCACGAGCGAATTGATCAAGTGGAACAAATTATGACACGAGTACAACCCCAGACTCGGCAGAATGCACCGAGAAGAAATCAGCAGAGGCAAGTCCTTGCGGAAGAGATCGATGAAATTAATGAGAGAGACGTGGAAGATGATCTTGATAGGGTGTCTGTGGGTAGTCGTGGAAGACATGGGACCGTGCAAGACAAGACTGAGGCTGACTCAATTATAATTTGGGAAACATCAAGATGAAGATTACTGAGTTTTGAGGAAAAAGTGATCCGGAGGAGTACCTGGACTGTGAGCGGAAAATAGAACTAGTTTTTTATTGCCACAACTACTCCGAGCGAAAGAAAGTGAAGCTTACTGCCATAGAATTTACACAGTATGCGATAGTGTGGTGGGACAAGTTGTGTCTCGATCGAAGGCAAGACGGAGACCTTCCCATTGAGAGTTGGGCAGAGATGAAGAGAGTGATGCGACGTCGATTTGTACCGAGTCATTACCGGCGTGATCTACACAACAAATTGCAAACTCTTCGGCAAGGGAGTCGAAGTGTAGATGAGTATTACAAGGATATGGAGATGACAATGATACGGGCCAACGTCGAAGAGGATCGAGAAGATCAAGAGAGGATCACGAAAGAATTTCAAATCATTAAGGATGAGAGGGAGAAAGAAAAAGGTGAAAAGAAATTAGTTGAAGAAGATGCCAAAATAGAAAAAGCAAGTGGAGAAATAAAAATAGTTGAAAAGAGCACAAAGAGGGATGAAAAACCGAGGGAGCAAGAGAGAAAAATTGAGGAAAAAGAGATAAAAATCGAGGGAGAGAGTGAACAACAGTCAAGTGAGAAACAAATCGTGTTGATGAACAAAAGTGAGGATAAAAGTGAGATGATTTTGCTTTTATATAAAGATGTTTATTTATCATTTAACGACTTACCAAGTTTTCTTCCAAATGTTATTTATTTCATTTTGCAGAAAAATAAATATGAAATTCCCGAGGAGTTTCGAAGACAAATTTCTCTATTGAGGGAGATTAAGAAGCAAAAAGATCTCGTATCTAGTACGTTAGTTCCAAGTCAATCGGAAACATCAAACAAGTATGAGTGGTTGGTAAAGCCATATGATTTTTATATTGCACCTATTATATGTATAAGATTGATAGATAATATACAAAATTATTTTATTAGAAAATTTGTCATTGATTACTTTGCATACAACCTGGTTTATGACAAAATTGTAGATACATATTTTGCGAGTTTCAAATCTAATTTTTCTGTTTTTAAGGATTTTAATTATATTATATATTATTTACTGTTTGATATTATTGATAATTTTAATTTATTAAATCCGTTAAATTTATTAACTTTGTTGACTAAAAAGTTTGCTTTTGTGGATGAAAGGAAAAATGATAAATTTGTTAAGAAATTTCATGCAATGGTAAGATTTATTTTTGAACCCGGAAATTTGGTTTGGCTACATCTACAAAAAGATAGGTTTCCGAACACACGGAACAATAACCTACAACCTCGAGGAGATGATCCTTTCCAATTCCTAGAGCGCATCAACGACACCGCTTACAAGATTGACCAACCGAGTGAATACGGTAATGTAAGCACATGTTTTAATTTTACTAATTTGTTTTTATATGATGCAGGAGATTCGAGGACGAATCTATTCGAAGGGGAAGGGAATGATGTGATCCAAGTTCAGACCAAGTCAAAGCCCAAGAATAAAGATCCAATTGAAGATACGGCTGGACCAATAACGAGAGCAAAGGCGAAGCGGATAAAGGAGCAAATGAGCAATTTGGTCAGTCAGATCCTACCTCAATAAGGAACTTGCGTTCCGAACCAAGAACCAGAGCTTGTTCTCATAATCCAAACTATTTTGGGATGATGTTTATGTCATTGTTTCAATTGTCGTTTTAGGGTTTAAAAAGTACTTGTCGTATGTCGAGTCATAAGTCGTTTTTCTTAAGTTGTCGTTATTTTAGCAATTGTTATTATTTTAATTAAGAGTTAGAAGGGCAGATTAGTAATTTTGTTCTTAAAGGAAACCCTAAAAACCCTATCATGATGGGGTGTTTCATGCCTATAAACTTATTCTTAGATGAATGAAAAAAGGAAGATCAGGTTTTATCTAATTGTGAGAGAATTTCTCTTAGTTTCTTAAAGAAACTCCGAACTTATCAAGGTTCTCCTTGTGGCGTTCAAAATCTGACTTATCAAACGAACAAACATATTCGTTTGTGGCGTCCTCCTCATTCCAAGGTTCGGATCTGTATAGATTTCGGGTCAAGGATTTCCTCCTATTCGAACTTGTAGATTCTGGGTTAGCGACGACGCCAATATTTTGATCGTGGGTCATCGTCACATCGTTGACGTGGTTCGCATCAGCGGCCGTAGCTGTTAGAAATATTGCTGTTTGACTGAAGAATGAATCAGTAAAACAAAAGAATGTTTCTGTTATTTCATAATCGTCCACAGTAAGTAACCGTGGACGTTTATTGATTACAGTAAAGTGTAGACGTTTATCGATTACAAGTAGTCGTGGACGTTTGTCGTTTACAGTAAGAGTGGACGAATATAATTGTTCACAGTAGTCGTGGATGTTTATTGATTACAGGAAAGAGTGGACGTTTGTTGTTTACAATAAAGAATGGACGACTGTCATTGTCCACAGTAATCGTGGACGTTTATCGATTACAGTAAAGTGTGGACGACTATCATTATCCACAGTCATCGTGGACGTTAAGAGATTACAGTAAAGATTGGACGACTACAATTGTCCATGCTTTACTGTAATCGTTTAGTGCATTAAGATCTGCAATCGTCCACGCTACAATCGTCTATTATAAGGATAACAGAAACAACAACTGATCACTGTCTTGCTCTGTAATAACTTTTTACAGATAAAACTAAATTTTATGAAGCTCAAACGTCAAATTAAGAAACCCACGTGATGTGGTCCATATGTGTATAAATCTTATAGATCATGACATTTTGTCTTTTTACTAATGAAAAGATTAAGTTGATGGAACTTAATGATTACTGATATACATTAAAGAAATTGGTCCTCTCTCCACCTGATGAAGAAGAAGAAAGAACGAGAAATTATTCCATCAAATTTCTCACTAAAGAAACTAAAGGGTAAAGGGGAGAGAAATCAGTTTCTGTCATCATGGATTCAAGTAAGTATTTCTCTTTTTCTTCTTTAATGATAGAACTGTGGAAATCAATATGTTCACAATCCTGTTGTTTTTCTTTAATGAAAATGAAAAACTATTATGAGAGCATGAGTGAGTCTATCATAGCTTCTTACCTTCCTCAAAGAACAGACAATGACATAAAGAATTACTCGAACACCCACTTAAAGAATAAACTCAAGAAATTTCAATTGTCTATAAAGCAAACCCAACTGAAATTGGAGGAAATTCCGGCCAACCAGTTCGAATTCAAGAGCTTCGATGGCGGAAAGAACTTAGAAGAGGCCACAATGTAATATCCGGCTTGTACGGATTTTTGGATATATTATATTATATTATTATTTCATTATTTAATGGCATTTTTGGTAAATATGTCAAATCAGGTCCGTTTTACAAAAAGAAAGCGTCATTATGATCCTAACGATTAATAGAAATTTTAAGGAAATTATGAGAATTTTCGGAGTTTAGACGCTATATTCCGAGTAAATACATTTCTCGTAATGTAAAGGACGTTTTCGTAAAAATAGTAAACGAGGTCCAAATTGCGAACGGACAGTTTTAATAGAGCCCTGGTAATGAATGGAAATTATTGGCAAAATATGGAGTTTTCGAGAATCCGAATCGTTAGCCGATTAACGAAACGAAGAACGAAACAAGAGCTAAGGGCAAAATGGTAATTTGCAAACCAAATTTTATAAAATAACAAATCACCTCTCTTCTCCCTCACTTCTCTTTTCTTCTCTGCTTCTCACGATTTCCAGAGAGCAAAATTCTCTCTTTCTCCCTCGCGACTTCTCTCTCGGCCGCGACGATTTCTCATCGATCCGACCTCGTTCTTCCTCCGGTTCTTCACGTTTTCTCTTCCGGTCAACGCTCTAGGTAAGTCTCTATAGTTTTAGAGCGTTTATTTCGATTATTTTGGAGTTTGGACAATTAGGGTTTCGTTAGGGTTCGTGTTAAAAATGAGATTTAGGGTTCGTAATTAATAGGTTAGCAGTGATTAAGTATATATTGCACGTATTTGACGTTATTGGGCGAAGTTAAATCAATTTGTGAAAATGTTAAAAAGTTAGGGATTTTCTGGTTTTTGAGGAAAAACTCGTTAATTGAAGTCTTGGATTATCGAGCATTAAATTGATGTTATAAATGCTTCGATTAGCTAAATTAAGAAATTAGGAAAAATTCTTTAGTTAAGGTTTGTAATTTGGACGTTAATAGCTCAAATTGATTTTAACGGCGAATATCGTGTTTTGCCACAGACACACGACTCCCGTGAACGAAGCTTGAGATTCTGCGCGCTCAAGGTAAGTTTCCGTGACTTACTCTGACCAATTGGTCTACACCATACTTCGTTGTTGTATCGAGGATCCCTGAAGCGTTATTCGTTTAAAATTGCTTTGGTTGGGTAGATAGGTTTATGATTGTTTTAGGTTATTCTATTTCAGTCTTGATGGTATACATGTGCTTGTTTATTGTATGTTTATATTATGCTCATATCTGTTCATGCATCACGTATTTCAAATGTCATGAAAATGAATTTCCGCACGTGTTTTAAGAAAAGAAAACGAACCTCTGTAATGAATGAATGCAATCTGTCTGTATCTGGTCACGCGAGGTGGGGCTCAGGCACGGCTGTGCGTGTTGCAAGCGTGTACCCCCCTCCTCTAGCTGGAAAGAGTAGTCCGACCGCAGGATGGGCTCTCTCCGGTTAGTGGGTTGCGATCTCGGTGACAATCTGTCTGTCTGCGACGTAATGAATCTGTATCTGAATCTGAATCTGCATGATTTCTGAATGGCATACGCACGCATGCATCTGCATTTACGTAGCTTACTGAGATTTCATTATCTCATAGATGTCTGTATGGTGTAGGTGACGTTCTAGGTGACATAGATCCAGGTGAGGACGACGTTCCTCCTTCTGATGTCTGAGGCAGTTGATGGATGATGGCCCGTGAGAGTGCGCTGGGCAGTCGAGGCGCGTTATGACCCGTGGGGGAAGTATGTATAGATTTTGGGATTTTCAGGATATTTGGGCTGATGTTAATTTGTATTGAGCATAATAGGATGCTTGGTCTGGTAGTTGATAGGTTTACTTTTGGCGTTTCAAATGTTTTGGGTAATCGTATTTAAAACGTTATGTTAAGTCTTTTATTCGAATGTTATAGAAAATGTTTTGAAATGCTTTTAGGTTGTTACGGATAGGCTCGGTTTTTAGAGCTATCCACGCAGTTGGACTTCGCAAAGTCCGACGCGAGTCGATTGAGTTTAGATTATGTTTTAATCGGTTGAGTGCAGGTTGTGAGTTATGGTGATTACTAGTGAAAGGAAGAAGATGATTTGCTCCCTGGAAATCGGATTCCAGAGAACAAATCGATGTGTTTGATGCTGTGAAGTATGAAGTGTTAAAGTCTCTGTTATTGAATGAAGGAAGGGAGGGATCGCTGCATAGTGTGCAGTGATCGATCTCTGCTGAAAAAGCAGAGATCGATCGCCGCCCTTGCTTTGTATGCAGCGATCGATCTCTGCTGAAAAGCAGAGATCGATCGCTTGCTGCATGCAAGCATGCAGAGATCGATCGCCGCCTCCTTTTGGCAGCGAATGGTTCCGATTCTGCCCCTGCTTTAATTTTTATTAAATATTTAAATGTTTTAAGTTTTATTTAAATTGTTTTAGTTTATGTTTTAAATGATTTACCAAACAAACTTCGATTCCGGTTTCGGTTTCGATTTCAATTCCGCTTTAACGTTAGGTTTTAAAGTTATAAAATGTGAGGATAAAAAAAAAAATTAAAAATAAATATAGTACGGGAAATACGGGTACAGTACTAGGGGTGTTACACACAATCTCGTCTTCTATGGCGAACCATTCGACGACGTACGTCTCAAACACAGAAAACATTTCCATCCTTTTGGAAGGCTGGATAAGATCTTCCCCGACGAAAAATCATGCCATTGACGACAGCTTCGTTATTATTCTTCGAGGGAATGGTGTGAAGCTTCAGTCGACCGGGGCAGTGAGTGCCGGGTGGATTTGAGAAGGAGAAGTGGGTTGAGTGGAATGAAGGAGAGGAAGGTGACGAGCTAGTCAGAAACGTCGGAAGTGATTCGGCCGGCAAAGAAGCTATCGCCATCGATGAATATGATGATCACGTTGTTTCACGACTATTTCATACATAGGAGAGAGAGAGATTGGGTCAAAAATAAACGTTAAGGGTCAATTGACCATTGACCCCATACGTTGGGGGATAAATTGAACTTTTTTTTTTAATTATTACATTAATTAATAAGTGTTGCATCACGATATAAGATAAAGATAAATTTAGCCATTACGCTTAGAAAATTACATTAATGTTAGATATCATATAGCGAGAAACTTTTATTTGACATTATTTAAGATTTATTATTATTCTTATTTTAAATAAATGAAATAATGGGTTAAAATTAGAGGTGGAAGGAGAGAGGGAAGGGGAAGAGTGATAGTTTATGAATTGTGAAAGTCAAATGTTAAATTTAACAGAAAAATTGACGGCAGGAGTTAAATTGCAAATGTTGTTAACGATAGGGACTGATTGGGTCAAAAATAAACGTTAAGGGTCAATTGACCATTGACCCCATACGTTGGGGGATAAATTGAACTTTTTTTTTTTAATTATTACATTAATTAATAAGTGTTGCATCACGATATAAGATAAAGATAAATTTAGCCATTACGCTTAGAAAATTACATTAATGTTAGATATCATATAGCGAGAAACTTTTATTTTGACATTATTTAAGATTTATTATTATTCTTATTTTAAATAAATGAAATAATGGGTTAAAATTAGAGGTGGAAATCGGTTCAGTTAAAACCAAAAACCGAATCGAACAAACTGAAAATCTCGATTTAGTTTAGTTTTAATTTTGGAAAAACGAACAGTTCATTCTTTCAAAAACCAATCAAAACTGAACCGAATGAATTTATAATATTTTTTAAATTTTTATATTGCAAATTACAAATTATAGAACTAAATTGGTCAAAATCGAGTTTAAACTAGACTAAACCGACACAAAACCGAGTTTAAACCGGAAAAATCAAAATTGAAACCAAATCAAAAACTTAACCAAACAAAACCAAAAATGTGGTCTGGTTTGGGTTCGATTATGAAGACCGATCGGTTTAGTTTCAACTGGAGTGGAATCGAAAAGAACCGATTTCACCCCTAGTTAAACTACAAATAATTACCCTCTTGCTACAAGACCATGATAAGATTGATTTAAATAAAAATGAAGTAATTAGGCCTAAAAACACAACTGAAATTCAAAAAATAACATTCTAAACCAAACAAACACAGCAAACAGTCACATTACACGAAGAAGTGAAAAACATGTATGCAAAAATCCTATCTAGCCTTCTTCTGTTCATATCAAAAACACTGAAACAGAGAAAGGCAAAAGGCCAAAATAATTACATATAATTCATATGTTTATGATGAACAAAAAAGGCTAAAAAATCACCTTTTTCGATCTCATCTCGCACTCCTTTTACTTGTTTAGACCTTGGAAGATTCGCCATTGTCGACGCTCCTTCCTCCATCGCGATCTAAACTGGATTCTCTGCTGCAGGGCGGAGATGGTTTTCAGAAGTTTGCTCTTCTTTGAGTTTGGAGAAGGAATCGGGTGAAGAAGGATTCGGGTTTTCATCGAAAAAGAGACAGACAACGGCACAGTCGTCGATCTTTGACGTTGGATATTTATATCGCCATGCCTTGATCGCGGATTCGACCAGACCTCGAGCGGCAGTTGGACGCGGAGATGAAGCTACTATGTCTACTACCTCTTCGTTCGACAATACATCCCATATCTGCATAAAGCGAAGAAAAAAAATGATTAAAATCAGTCAACTTAGGAGCTCAAACTTAAAGGAATCAATGACAATTTAGCGAGGTCCAAGCAAACACTTCAAAAATTAAAAAACAAGTTGGAGTAGTTTACAAATTAGATCTTAATTTTTTTTTTTTTGCTAAATTGAATGTATACCTTTCAAGTATCAACATTTTAAATCTTGCCGTTAATTTATCTGATGTATCTAGTACGTTTATACAAAATATTCCATATAATTAAGTGTTTTTATCCAATTTCTAACAATTCTGATTATTTTTAATTTGATTTCGAAATTTATCAATCTAAAGTTCGCAATCGTCGAAGAGGAGAACAACAAATTTTGAAATCATGTTAGAAGTCACCTGACGAGTTAGAAATTGAATTCAAACACTTGATTAAATAGAAAACATGTTATACATGCGTTGAATCTAACAGATAACTTGACAGAAAAATTCAAATTATTGATGATTGAAAGATAAAAATTCAATTTGTCATAGTCTAAATTACAATTGAGCCAAAAAAAAAGTCCACATGTAAGAATCAACTTAAGCTTATAAAGTTAGTGGCAATTCAATAATACTTTCGAGTAAAAAATAGTAGAAGAAGATGTTGTATTTACCCCGTCGGTAGCCAAGACGACAAACTCGTCCTTTTCAGTGAGGCGTCGACATGAAATGTCGGGAATGGCAATGACACCAAAATCCTTGAGGCAGAAATCTCCAAATGCCCGAGCCATGGCAAGACCAGGGGAGTCCTTGTTGGGAAGCCACACTCGAGCAACCTCGGGTTCTTCCCGAAGAGCAAATATTCGACCTTTGCACTTTTTGATTCTCTCTGCTTCCTCTGTATAGCCCCCAAAAAGAAGAGAAAAGTTGATATCTCAAATAAAAAAAACAAGACGAAGACATGCATAGAGAGAGAAACCTGGAAGATCAGGCTTGAGATCCACTGTAAGCTGAACTGCAACAAGCAAATCATCTTCATCTCTCGTACCAAGAACAGCTCTGGAGTCTCCAACATTTCCAATAATCAGATCTTGATCCTGAAATTTACGACAAAAAGGAGATTAGATTTTTTTATAAAACTATGCTTCTGTGAAAGTTTTTGTTGAGATTTATGGTCTCCCACCGTCCGATTTTAAAACAGAAATTTGTAGTTTATCACTGCTATAGAACAACACCTGCTTGAGAAGAGTCACTGCCGTTGTCCCACTGAAGAAGCAGTTGATCCTCGGCTGCATTCTCAGTTCTCTGTCCATATTCTTAAAAGCTTTAAGAATTGATTCCTTCAAAGAATTAGAAATCTCAGACTGCTTGCTTGTTTCATCGCCATCAATGGAGGCTCTTGCTTCTTCATCAGCCGATGCGAAAGCTGTATCTTCGAAGTTCATACTTACAGTATTCAAACTGATATCTTTAAGAACATCCTCACTGATTGAATTAACTTCCAGATGTTCACCGAGTTTCAGAGGAAGACAATTCCTCACTCTTTTTGCGACAATATGGCCATAGGGGCCATGCCCATCGAAAACTCCACAAAATAATGTATCCGACCTCGAAGCAAAATTCTGCAACAATAGAGTTGATGCAACAATCATCTTTCATGCTCATAAATTATATATAATTTCATACATACAAATCTATCTTCCATAAACCCCCATGACCCACCAAAGGAGTAACGAAATCCATCATGATCCTATCCCACTTCCACTATAGAACAGACAAAGGTTGTCCGACCCGGCCTTCTGTTAGGCTCGCCTTCGGGTCGTCACAAAAGAATAGAAGGAAGTGCATTAAAGTGCTGAAGAAATAAGTAGTTGTAAGAGATAGTTGCATCAATCTTGCTATTGAGTCAACTAAATTTCTAAATCTCTTACAATAACTATTACATTTTACAGACGTCCCGATATTGTCGATAGAAACAGCCTAGTCTTGAAACTACTCTCACAATGCTATCAACCATTTGAATATATCCACAGAATAGAGAAAAGTACAAGAAAATAAGAAACTGATATAACAGAGCAAGAGAAAGAACTGACCTCCCACACAATCATGGCGTCCTGGTTGGTCCCTTTCTTACCCTGTTGAGTAAATAGAGAAGCAACCTCACTAGATCCGTTTAAGAACATTCTTCCTGGAACTCGATGCAGGGATTCATCCCTTCGATAATCAAACAAAGGGTTCTGTGATCCAAGTCTCTTCTTTGAGTTTTTCCTGACTCTCGGGGATGAAGACATTGGCGACCCAGGCAGAGGGCTCTTGCTCTCTGCCGAGAAGCAGGACCCCATTTGGAGGGCCCTGATAATGCTTAACAGGCACTCCAGACCAGCCAAACAATCACACTCAGATGGTTTGGTAGATAGATCCGTGATGAACAATCGTTTGACACTCTTAAAGGCTCTTGTCTCCTACTCACAAATCACTAAAGTTATAGTTCTCAGAATAAATCTTGAAATCAGATCTTAGAAACTGGATTCACACACCCGATCGGATTCTCCTCGATCTTAAACAACTTACAACAGAGAGAAGAAGATTCATGGCACACCCTTCTCAAGGTAATCCTGCACTTAGTTCCAATTTCAGACTGTGAATTTTTGGTTAACCAATAGAACCTACAAACTAATACTGCAAATCATTCGGGATAATCGTGCAGACAACAAACTCTACCCTCTGAATATAAAACTAATAAGGCAAAAAGCATGAAGTTCGGATCTAAGTAGCAAAATCTGTAAGAACAATCAAATACAACTATACAAGAAAAAGAAAAGGAAATTTCCAATTCAATAAGCAATCAAATTTGATAATCAATATCTCTCCAATACCCATGTATCAAAACACTCTTTCAATACCTTATAAACTTGAGCCTCGCATCGAACGCAAGTCCAGCAGCAATCGTCTCTCGAATCAAAACCCAGCAAAGACCCACTCGAAACTATCCGAAAGAAAATTTAGCAGTTCAATTCACACCTCCAACGCGAAGAACCACCCTTACCAGCAGCGAGTTTCGGAAAGACGAAACGTCAAAAATGACGGTGAACAAATGGACACATGAAGAACACCAAAGTGAAACCCAGATGAGAAAATCGTAAAAAATTTGCTACCAAGAGGCAGATTTGAAAAGAAAACACAGACAAACAGGAAATCCCCGACGAGGCGAATATAACGACGAGCCAAATTGTTAAAAAGAGCCTCGACAGTCGCTATCAAAATGAAAATTGAAAAGGGTGGTGGAAATTTGATCCTCAAAATTTATTATGTTGCCATAAATGTATTATTCGGAAATAGATTTGAGTGGGTAGTAGGATCTAAAAGTTGGCAGGAGCAAGACATCCACAACTTTTTCATTAATATATAATAATTATTACAGCACAGAATCTAATATTATATTTAAATGGATAATTTATTTATTAATACATTATCGATAATAAATTAGAAAACCTAAAATAATAGGGGTAATATTTAATTTAAACTTCAAAGTAAAAACCACCAAAAAAATAAATTTATAAACAAGCTAAACCTCGAAGTATCAAAATCCTTTGAATTATACCATGTCTGCCCCCCGTTCTCAAAGATTGCGAGACCAATCTCCAACATCAGGGAGTCGTCCTCTAAGAACGGATCCCAATCTCATTTGACTATGTCAAGTGAAATTGGGAGGTGGCCACTTCTTGTTTCAGGGAGAGTGCATTTTTGCACTCTTCCCCGAGGGGTAGGCACCCCCGGATCTCACATTAGGGCAGAGATCGGGGGGCCAACCTATTAGATCGGGGGACGATCTCCCTCGAGTATAAATAGATTGGCCACCCCTATTTTGCAGTTCACCCCTGTTCTCTGCCCTACTCGTCCCTAACCCCCGACCACTCTGTTCTGACGACATTCGGTCGCCCTAACTACGCAATACCGATCGATTCGCCCTCAATATTCGATCGGCATCCGATCCCCTCTCCACATTGATCCAAAATCACCAAAAATAGTGACCCCTCTCAAAATTTGCCAAAATTCAAGAAAGAATGGTTCCGGAATTTTTCGTCAAATGAAAGGTTCCATCAACACAAGGTAGACCGTCCGAAGGAGGTCTGTCACAACGTGCACCATCACAAGGTGGTCCGTCTAACCAGCCTCGGCCACACGGTGGTCCGTCTAACTGACCTTCGACTCAAGGTATCAGGCATCACTCTCTTGAATTTAAAATCCGACTTTGTGAACTTAAGTATAAGGATAACATGATAAACCGGTAGATAATTTTTTCAAAGATTATTCGATTTTCAAGTTTTGAATTGTTAGAAGTGCACAATTTATTTGACCGAATTGGACTACGAGGCTTGTGTGAGTTGTAGGGTGACTGTTCTGAGCGGCTCATACGGCTATTTTTTGCAAATTAGGCTGCAGTAGGGGAGCATGGTATGGTGAAGAAGTATATTAGGTTCGGAAATCCTAATAGCCCATCAGACGTAAATCACGTGATTAATTTTCGGAGAACGACAACGAGGACTATGAGCAACACTATCATACTTCTCTAGATTGCGAGTTCATCAGAGCAGGTGAAGGACTTGAGCTCCTTAGAAAAATACATTGAAATCCTGAGATTCGAGTGTTGAGGAAACTGAAATTGAAGGACTGTAATGTAGAAGCTCGGGTTATTCACAATGTGATAATTCACGCTATTCTACGACGAGATGGTCACAGAGATCTGGTGAGCTGCATGGATCTTTACGTAATGGAGAAGTTGTACAATGAGAAGATATTTGACCCGGGTTACTTGATTTTGCCCCACATGTTAGAGATTAGTCGGACGTGCAATAAGAATATGTCGTAAAACACGTTGATTCACAAGCTAATCGATCACTGTAACGTTCAAACGCCTCATGATGAGCATATGAGAATTTCAAAAGCGAGTGATGTTTTCGACAGGTTGCATTTAGTGAGGATGGGCCTAATTAAAGTCGAAGGTAAGCGGGTGTTCTAAGCTGATCAAGAAGCCTCTACCTCGGCAGCTTCTATGAAGGATTCGTTTGTGTAGACTCGAGAACATTTCAATCCATGGGATAGAGTTGAGCAAAAACTGGACACCCTCATTGGCAGAGTAGAGAAGCTTACGGTGGCCCAAAGAGACGTGGAAACTACAATTGAGGAACTGCGTTAGTCATATAGAGTTTTAGATGCTAGAGTCGAGGACTGGATGATGACTGGTGACTATAGACTCACAAAAAGCTAAAGATGAAGATGATGGTTGTAGTTTATATGTTTGTAATTTCATCATTGTAATTTACTTCGTAGTTTGCAGTTTACTTGTTTGTAAGTTCATAGTTGTAATTTACTTTCACGTAGACTATTGTGTATAATTGTACTCTATTTTCTGTTTGATGATTATTGTACTCTATATTTGCTGAATCTGTTGTTGGTTAATATATATTGTTTTGGATATGCATGAATTATTTAAAATAGCTATGGAGGAGTCCAAAAATTAAAAAAAAAATTTGTCCAAATTCTTAATTTTTCATGAATTGTATGGACAACATTACAATATACATAACATTACAATCTAAAACAGCATTGCAAGCTACATGACATTACAATCTAAAAAACAATACAATATTAACAACATTACAATATTATCAATTTTTACTACACTCACAAGCTTTACAATCTCCACAATTTTTGATTACGGCATGTAATTATCACCTTGACCATGCATAGACGACTTTTGTGTTCCAACGGTGTGAAAACTCATGAATGTCTCATGTGACGTTGAAGACGAAGCAGCGCCTGAATTGAAAGAAAATTCTCTACAAGTGTGATTGTTATGCCCGGCATGCCGACATCTTCCACATGTCATTGCTGAGTTATTCCTAGAAATTGTAGAGCGACTTGGCTCATCGAAATTTCAAACTCTATTTTTCTTTGGCCTCCCCAATTGGCATTTTCTAGCAGGTGGACAAATTTCACCCATATTTAGTGCGACCTACATGTGTGGGCCACTAAGCGGACGAATGAAGTTTGCGTACATCTTAAGAAAAATTTTTCAATGATAGCAATGATGAACATAATCTTTCGGTGCAACCTTCATGAAATGTATGCACGAAATCATATGCACGAAATCGCATGAACACACGGAATCCAAGTAAGCTCCCACAGGTAACAGTTGTAGTCCTGTCTATTCAAATCGACCACATATTGCTCGTAGCTGTTTCTCACCTCAAATCGCGCCGCTCCTCCAAAAATAGGAGTCCAATTTCGTGCTACAAGTTCTCGCTTCGTGAGCTTCTTCCTAATCTGAGGACATAATAAGTCTGTAAACTGAGCCATCTTTTCATTCTTTTTTACAATTTGAGACGTCAAACACTTTCTAATAATCTCGAATATGGTCAATATTGGTTTGTCCCTCGCAGGTATTAAAATTTTATTGAAGGACTCACTCAAATTGTTCAATCCCATGTCGCACTCGGGGATCGAAGTGAAAGCATGTGTGACCCAATGTCTCGGATTAATGCGGCGGAGAAATGTGTGGGCGGCCGGGTCAAATAAGTGTAAGTGTCCCATTGTCCTCTCAAAGTTAAAGGTCGTGGTCTCCCTAACCGCATTCCATATCGTATCTTTGTAAGCTTTCTCCCGATAGTCCTTTTAGAAATTTGCATACAAATTTCTTAAGTAGTATCAGTGTTCGGTTGATGGTAGTAAATCCTCCAAAATAGACAACAACCCCTAACATTTGCACATACAAGTAAATTAGGCACATACGAACACACATTTCATAAATAACTGTAAGTGCATTATATCTTTTGTCGATCCGAAATAAATGTCCAACCGTATCCCGTCTCTGTGTCTATGTCCGTCTTCAGTAGTTTTACAAACCACTTCCACAAGTCTTTGCATTCTGCTTCTACAACTGCAATAGCAACGAGGTAGATCCTATCATTACCATTAATATTGACGGCTATCAGTAATTGGTCTGTACACAAACCCTATGATGGCATTCATCCAAGCATATGATCGGTCTACCAAACTTGAGAAAAGCACTCTCGTAGAAAGCCATACACATGTACATTTTTTTAAAAATACAATCTGCGAATTAGACTCAAGCATTGGTTCTACGCCAAGGACCAAAGTGCTGCTCGGATTAGAACTACGAATTTCTTCATCGTGTAGGCCCACAATAGCTTGTATTGTTCGTCACTCTTCCCTTCATACATATTTCAGGCTTCCCTTCTTGCCATGCTGGCTAGACTTGGTGTAATAAGGATATTGAAATCCTTTTTCATTGTCTTGATAATGGAAGGAACGTCTCATGTAGAGCGACTTTTAAACCATTCAAAATATTGAGTTACCACCTATTTTGCTGAAACGTGTCGACTTTCAATTTTTCTTGAACAGTTGTGAATGTCACTGAAACTCTTTATTTGAAATGTAAGCTCACAATACATCTTAGAAGCATGCAGTCGCCATTCGCATCTGTCTTCAAATATTGTCGTTAATCGTCGAGCTTCACTTTTACTAAATTTAATCCAATAATAATTCTTCAGCGCATAATCTACTATTTCGTCTCTAATTTCCTTCAACGAACAATATTTCTTCCCCAAATAGAAACACATCGCACAAACCTCGAGTGACGGTCTACTTTCGCATTCACCATCCTTCGAATCAAATAATGAACGAAGTCCCTCATCGTCTGTTGTTTCCGATTGAGAATGCACCTCTATTTCTCCATCATTGAAGGCAAATAGCTCTCCATAAATAGATGGAGAGCATTTGCACTCTCCCGAGTACGCAGGATGGCCACCCCCAGATATTGGAGATCAGCCCCTTGATCTCTGAGAACGGGGGGCCGACATGGTCTAATTCAAAGGATTTTGAGACTTCGAGGTTTAGCTCGTTTAAAAATTTAGTTTAGGATGATTTTCGTTAAATATCTCATACTTTGGGGTTTAAATTAAATATTACCTAAATAATAGATTATCTAAATCACTCAGTAGACAACTTGAAGACATTATATGTAATATCCGGCTTGTACGGAATTTTATATTATAATATATATTGGCATTTTTAGTAAATATGTCAAATTAAACTCGTTTCACAAAAAGGAAGCGCCATTATGATCCTAATTATTAGTTGGAATTTTAAGGAATTTACGAGAATTTTCGGAGTAATAACGCTATATTCCGAGTAATTAAGTTTCTCGTAATACAAAGGACGTTTTAGCAAATAATAGTAAATGGGGTCCGATTTGTGAACGGACAGTTTTAATAAATCTCAAATAATAAGTTGGACTTATTGGTGAAATAAGGAGATTTGGTGAAACCGAATAGCTAGTTAATTAACGAAAAAAATGACGAAAAGAATATAAAAACAGTGCAAGGGCAAAACGGTAATTTGCCAAATCAAATATATAAAAATAACTTAAACCTATTTCTCCTCATTTCCTCCCTGCCGCAAGAAAACCAGAAAGCTTTCTTCGCGATTTCTCTCTGGCTGCCGACGCCTCCTTCCAATCCGACTCCGTTTCGACCTTCGATCGTTCCATTTTCTTCGTGCTTTCTCCTTCAATCGACGTTCTAGGTATGAACCTACAATCTTAGAGCTTTTATTTCGATGTTTATGGAGTTTTAAACAATTAGGTTTCGTTTAGATTTTGTTAAAAATCGAGATTTAGGGCTCGAAATTGATAGATTGTTATAGTTTACGAACATATTGCACGTATTAAGCGTTATTGGAAGAAGTTAGGACGATTTAGGAGAAATGTTAAATTTGTAAATTTCAGGTTTTCGAAAAACTCGTAAATTGGATTTCGGGGTATCGAGCGTAGATTAATGGATTAAATGCCTCGATAAGTTAAGTTGGAATGTTAGGAAATTCCTTTAGTTAAGGTTTTGACAATTGGACGTTTATTAACTTAAACTCGTTTTAACGTCAAGCCTTGTAAATTGCTTAGGTGAACAACGCTCGTGGACGGAGCTTGAGCTGCTTTGGACACGAGGTAAGTTCTCGTGATTCTTCTCTGGCCGATTGACCTACACCGTACGTCGAATGTCGTGTCGAGGAATTTTGGAGATGCACTTGTTTTATATTGCTTTGGTTGGGTAGCTAGGCTTATTTGTTTTATAGATTATGTCTTATAGTCTTTGATGGTATACATTATTGCTTGTTTACTTTAAGATATGAACTGTTCACGCATCACGTGTTTTTAAAGAAAAACATGAAAATGAACTTCCGCACAGGGTTTTAAAGATAATGTAAAGCATAGCATTGGCCGAAAGACATATTGGCCGAAAGGCATATCGGCCGAAAGGCATATTGGCCGAAAGGCGTATCGTTTATCGGTCACGCGAGGTGGGGCTCAGGCACGGCTGTACGTGTTGTAAGCGTGTACCCCCCACCTCTAGCTGGAAAGAGTAGTCCGCCCGCTGGATGAGCTCTCTCCGGTTAGAGGGATAGGATCTCGGTGACACCTATCGTGCATTGCATAGTAAAGAAAATAAAGCATGATTTATCGAACTCATACGCACAACATGCATTGCATTTACGTAGAGCTTACTGGGATTTCATCTCATAGTGTGTATGTATGGTGTAGGTGATTACGAGGATACAGGTGAGGATGAGATTCCTCCTTCTGAGGCTTGAGTCTAGTTGACGGAGGATGGCTGCGGTGGTGTGCTGGCGCAGTCGACGCTTACTTGACCCGTGGGGACAGTATGTATAGATTTTGAGGGTTTGGGACATTTTGGGCTGATGTTTGTATAGAAATTATAGGATGTTTGGTACTGGTAGTTGATAGGTTTTATGTTTAATGTTTCAAATGTTTTGGTAAACTGTATATAGAAAATGTTTTAGTTTAAACTGTTAATTAAACGTTATGAGAATGTTTTTGATGGTTTTAGGATGGTTACGGATATGCTCGGTTTTTAGAGCTATCCACGCAGTTGGATTTCGCAAAGTCCGCTGCAAGTTGATTGAGTCTAGAATACATTTTGGTTGAGTTTAAGTTATAAGTAGATTATGGTTATTGATGAGAAATTAGTATGAGGTTGCTCTCTGGAATCGGATTCCAGAGAGTTTTCATTAAGTGTTTTGCTCTCTGGAATTCCAGAGAGCAATTGTAGAAAAATGAAATGATGAAGGCGATTGAAGGAGGCAAGGGAACGCATGGAAGATCGCTGCATGCAGCGATCAATCGCTGCAGCAATACAGCGACTGATCGCTGCTCGCTGCAGCGAATGTAACGATCAGTCGCTGCATGCTGCAGCGACTATTCGCTGCCCCATTTGTCACGGGCTGGACAATTTTGTCCTCCCTTTAATTATTTGTTTTCTTTAATTGTTTTTATAGTTTTTAATTAATTAATTTAATTTGTTTTAAGTTGTTTTAAATGTTTTAAAATATAGATTCTAATTCCGATTTCGATTCTGGTTTCGATTTCGGTTTAGGTTCCGCCTAGAGTTTATTTAAAGTATTTATGGGAGAAAAAAAAATAGTACGGGAAAACGGGTAAAGTTTTAGGGTCGTTACATTATATAAAATTATAGTATTTAATGTTACTCTAATTATAATTATTATTATAGTTAAATATAAGACCGATTAATTTGCATGGAAGCGGTCTAATATTGTATGATCCTAGAAAGTAATCAACCAAATGATTCTCTCGTGATAAATTATCGATTGAAATTTCTGTAAAGATGTTAAATAGTTGTCACATAATTTAAATGTATGTATGTATGTAGTTATTTATACGAAAAATATTAAATTATACGTACAAAAAGTTGGGCTAAAAATTGATTAATAAGGCTCCATGACTGGTCAACCACAAATGATTAAATGAATTAATTTAATAATTTACTTTTAATTTATATTTCATTGACAATTACGATAATGAAAGCCGATAAACACATATTCCATAGGGTAAAGTGCAATTTGGCCCCTACAACTAGGTGAAATAGACAATTTACACCGTAAACTTGGGTAAAGTGCAATTTGGCCCCTACAACTAGGTAAAATGAGCAATTTACACTGTAAATTTGAATAATAGGCAAGAACAACCTTAATATATTAATAATGGACAATATGACTCCTACCGTCATATTTTTCATAAAAAAATAATATTTTTTCACTTGTTCATTTTTTTTTCCAAAATGTCCCTCACTGGACCGAACCGAACCGGACCGGTTCGACTAATTGCACTTTGGTTTTTTATTTTTTTTTTTAATTCTATTCATCTGTCTTCTCTTTTCTGAGAAATAGGATTTAAAAAAATAAATAAATAATAGTGGAATTAGCTGAACTGGTCTGGTCCAGTTCGGTCCAGTGAGGGGCATTTCGGAAAAAAAAAAATGAATAAGTGAAAAAATGTTATTTTTTTATAGAAAATATTATTAGCATATATAATTAGCATATATAGTTAGAGTTAGTATTCTTTAGTTCATTTGTAACTAACGTCTTTTCATCCTTCTTCTCTGGATCTTCTTCCTGATCTGTAAACTCAACGTGGTATCAGAGCCTGGAAATGGCCTCCTCCAGCTCAACTGTTCCCACCTCTCCCATTCCCTCTCCTACAGTTTCCAACTCTTCTCCTCTTTTCCAATCTCTTGGCATTCAGCACCGTGTTTCCTGCCCATATACTCCCAATCAGAATGGTAGGGCTGAACGCAAAAACCGTCACATTGTCGAGACCGGCCTTGCTCTACTTTTTCATTCCTCTGTTCCTCTTCATTTCTAGCCTTATGCCTTCGTCCATGCTGCTACATTAATAAATCTCCTTCCCACTCCTGTTCTCCAGTCTCATTCGCCCTACGAATGTCTGCTCCATAAACTTCCAGATTACCTGTCTCTTCGTGCTTTTGGTTGCCTGTGCTTTCCTCTTCTTCGCCCATTCAATCGTCACAAACTTCAACCTCGTTCCCGTCCATGTGTTTTTCTAGGCCCCAGTCTCCAGCACAAAGGTTACTTGTGTTTTGAACCCGAGTCAAATAAAATTTACATCTCCCGTCATGTCACCTTTGTCGAATCCTAATTTCCCTTTGCCTCCTTGTCTAACTCTACTCCCACCTCATCTCCTTTCGCATTATCTATTCCCTTTGTCCCTCATTCACATCACTCCACTGTTTCTCCCTCACCCTCATCCCCCTCACTCCCTCTTATGTCCGTTCCCTCTCCGTTACCTGCGTCTGCCCCTGCTCCTCCTTCCCCCTTACCCTCCCCAACCATACCTCAATCTCCTCCTCCCGTGGCCATCACTTTGCCCACCCCCTCCACTCGAAATACCCACCCCATGACCACCCGAGCCAAATCAGGTATCTTTAAGCCTCGTGCTCTCCTTCTCGAGCCTGCCCCCGAACCTCGCACCTTTAGCCAAGCCGCTAAATGTCCTAGTGGCTTGCCGCCATGAGAGAGGAGTTTTCTGCCCTCCAGCAAACCAACACTTGGACTTTGGTTCCTCCTCCCTACGGTGCGAAAATCATAGGCTGCAAGTGGGTTTTCAAAACGAAGTTACATCCCGATGGCACGATCTCTCGGTATAAAGCTCGTCTCGTAGCCAAATGGTACGATCAAACTGAAGGTGTTGACTATGACGAGACCTTCAGCCCAGTGGTCAAACCCACTTCTGTTCGCCTTGTGCTCTCTTTAGCTATGTCTTCTCAGTGGCCTATTAAACAGCTTGACATCAGCAACGCCTTTCTACACGGTGATCTTAATGAGAGAGTCTACATGCAACAACCCCCCGGTTTTGTTGATTCTTCTTCACCATCAGCTGTTTGCTTACTACATAAAGCCCTTTATGGTCTCAAGCAATCTCCGAGAGCCTGGTACACCAAACTTCACACCGCTTTACTCCATTGGTGTTTCTTCGCATCACGGTCTGACTCCTCCCTCTTTATTCGTCGGACACCATCTTCTGTTACCATTATGCTTGTGTATGTGGATGATATCATTTTGACAGGTGATTCTCCGACCGTGCTAGAAGAGCTCCTCCTATATTTGCATTCTCAGTTCAAGGTCCGCGATCTCGGGCCTCTGTCCTACTTTCTGGGCATCTCTGTCACCCAGACCTCTACTGCTATGCATCTCTCTCAGTCCCGCTATATCATGGACCTTCTCCACCGAGCCAATATGGTATCTTGCAAACCAGTTCCGACTCCGATGGTGGCTGGCCCAGTCATCTCTTTACAGTCAGGCACACCTCTTCAGGATGGTTTTCTGTACCGTAGCATTGTTGGGGGGTTGCAATACTGCTGTCTCACTCGCCCTGATATCGCCTTCGCCGTCAATAAAGTCTCCCAGTTTATGCATGCCCCATCTGACGCTCACTGGCAAGCCGTCAAGCGTATCTTGCGGTATCTTAAAGGTACCATCCTCCTTGGCATCTCTTTTAGGCCTTCTGCCACTGTTCATTTAACTTGCTATACCGATGCTGATTGGGCCTCCTGCCCTGATGATCGCAAAAGCACCGGTGGCTTCTGTATTTTTCTCGGCTCGAATCTCGTGTCTTGGTCTTCTACCAAACAGAAAGCCGTGTCTCGTTCCAGCACAGAATCCGAGTATCGCAGTGTTGCCAACGGTGCGGCCGAGGTTCTTTGGATCCAGTCCCTATTACAGGAACCAGGTCTTTCTCCTCTCGACCCGCCTATCATACTATGCGACAACCTCAGTGCTACTTATCTGGCTTCTAATCCCGTCCTGCACTCCAAATTCCAAGCATGTGGAGATAGACTATCACTTCGTTCGAGAAAAAGTGCTTCAAAAGAGGTTATTGGTCAAATTCACTCCTTCAGGCAATCAGTTGGCCGACGCTCTTACCAAACCTCTTCCTCCAGCTTTGTTCAATGTCTTTCTCTCCAAGATCTTCGGCCACCGGCCTTGCTCTTGATTGGGGATATTAGCATATATAGTTAGAGTTAGTATTCTTTAGTTCATTTGTAACTAACGTCTTTTCATCCTTCTTCTCTGGATCTTCTTCCTGATCTGTAAACTCAACGAATATGACGGTAGGGGCCATATTGCCCATTATCAATACATTACGGTTGTTCTTGCATATTATTCAAGTTTACGGTGTAAATTGCCTATTTCACCTAGTTGTAGACACCAAATTGCACTTTACCCAAGTTTACGGTGTAAATTGCCCATTTCGCCTAGTTGTAGGGGCCAAATTGCACTTTACCCTATTCCATAATAGATAATTGCCGATGAATTTTCGATAATCTAAATTTGCTCCTCCAAGATAGAAATTTATACTCATTTATTTCACAATTAAGATTCAGTGTATTTTAAATAATATTTATATATTAATGTTATATTGACTTTCTAATTTTACCTTATAATTTTATCTTCTAATATAATTAGTAATTTATTTTAATTATTCGTAGATTGTTATATTAAATGCATCAATTAATGATTATCACATCAATATTTAAGAAGTAGGAGTGAGCAGAACTGGCCCGGAACCACAAACTGGACAAGACTGGCAGTAAGGGCAAGTTCTTGGTTAGTTCTGCCTACTATGGAACCGGTCCCAGTTTCATGGATTGGAGAACCGAAAACCACGGTCCAGTCTCCAGTTCCCCATGCCGGGATCGGAAATTCCCATGGGAGAACCGACCCATGGTCATAGAGTTCCGATCCAGAAGATTTTTCTGATCATCTTCTGTCCACTTCACTGCCTTATCTCCGTCCTCCGCTGCTTCTTCTTCTCCTTCTTCTTCTGCTTTGTCGGAGCTTTCGCTTACAGATTCATAATCTCCGTTAGATTTGTGGGTCTGGGAGTTTAAGCCCTCAAATGCTAAGAAATCAGACATTGAAAGTTCAGATCTCTTAAATGGGTGGTTATTTACTCGAATAAAACTTTCTGGAGCTGATGCAATGGCGGAGGGACGAATTTCCTTCTTAATGTCCGACGAGATTTCTTTCCCGATTTCCTCCATTGAAGAAGTCGAAATCCCTGTAAAATCTGCCGCCTTATTCCTGCTATGTTCTCTCTCCACCATTGTTGCACTTCATCATCTATATTGCATCTAATCCACCCAGACAGAGAATCGACATTTAGACATTTTCATAGCTTATTGCTCATAGAGTTTCAACGGTCATCGACAGCGACAAAATCTTAGTCCTCTCCATTGGTAAATAGAAGTTAATTTCTTTATCTTCGTCCTTGGTTTGATTTATTTTTAAATTAAAAAAAATAATAAAATGTATGGGAGGGAACGGGTACCGAACCGAAACCAGACAGAATTTTTGGTCCGGTTCTGGTTCGATACCGGTTCCGCTAGGGACCGGTTCCGGTTTGGGAAAATAAATTCTCGAAACCAACGATCCGGTCCAGTTCCAGGCCAGAACCAGCTCAGACCGGACCGTGCCCGGCCCTAATAAGAAGTGAGTGATTAAATTAGAGGATAAATGTATCCTTTCATATTTATATATGAACAAGAAAGAAATAATAAGTTCTTAAACATATATTTTAATATTTTAGAATTCGAATTATTATTATTATTAATATTATTTGAATTTAGAAAATGCCATTTAAAGCCGGACATCAATTCACATCAGATTTTATCCCATTGGATTCCTTGTTATTGGATAAGCTCTAACTTTCTTATATTTTTTAAATTTAAGCAACATCTGGCTAGGCTTTATTGTTTATACAACATTTTATGATAATAAATAAATAAAATTCCAATTACTTGGTTTATATTTACCACGTCACATAAATATGTTACGTGAATATATCAGTCACGTAATGTCAGATAATTTACATTTTTTAATTTAAAAATAATAATAATTTTATTATTATTTGATCCAATTACTTTATTCATATTCTCATTGCATAAACAATATTCCAATTGGAGGAGAGAGACAATGACAAATCCACAAATGAGTATGTCGGGTCGTTTTATGAAAACGGGATCTACCATCATCCCATGCTGGACTGTTTTTAATACCATATATATAATCTTAAAATTATATTCAACTTAATGCTTACCGCAAACATGCCGATCTCTCAACAATTTATTTTTAATAAGAAATAATTTCTATTTGTTGAAATCAAACGCAAATTAAAAAGAGAAAAATGTAGAAAATAACGAGGTTGAGATTTTACGCCAAAAATTTTTACGAGAAAAATCACAGACACATAAGAAATTGTAATGCCCGAATTCTTAAAAATTTATTTTTCTCTAATTTGAAAAACTTAAAATTTTTTCCAAATTGATTGACAAATTAAGTTTAAAATCGAGCGTTGCAAACCATGAATTTCAAAAAAAAAAAAAAAAATTAAAAGTCTTTGATTAAAAACACTAAATGCGCAAAAGTTTTTAAAACAAAAATTCAAACGTTAAATACCTTTGTTAGAAACCAAAATAAATATGGAATCCATACAATGAATCTTGCATTAATAAAAAAATTCAAAAAAATGTTAGTAACGAAATGTCAACATCGTTTATTAAAATCCCAACAAAAAACAACGAAGTATATCAAATAAAACTGAAGCACTTCTTCTGTATGCTCGTCTGTGTTGGAAGATTTTCGATCAATGTCATTTCTTTTTCTGACATCAACTCACCTACATCATAAAATTTCAAACTATGAGATAAATTTCAAACTATAAGCAAAATTTCAAACTATGGAAATTATTTTCCAACATTCGTTCAGACTTTCATTAGCCATCTCATTGTTATTCAGACGTAGTTATCTCATTTTTCGTCAATTTCATCAAATTCTTACACATACAAGATGTCCTATCATTTTTATCTTTCTACATACTTATGTCAATGCCTAAACATGCGTGCTCAATTCAAATATCAAAATCAAATAATAAAATAATTTTAACAAAAATAATCATAGATTTTGTAATTTAGGGTCGTAGTCAAAACGTTGAAAATTTGATGTTTTCACTTACCTAGATTCTGAAATGGTAGAGTTATTCTGGATTTTCCAACATTCTAAGTAATTCTCTGCCTAAAATATTTGGTATCATTTTCCCACTTTAATAAATCTAATTCAGAAAAATTTAAGTAGAAATTTCTTACTAGTATACTCTTAAATCAGTTAAGGTCGAATTGAATTGATTTGGACAACTTTCGGGATTTTTCTGCCTAAATAAAATAATTGATATTAAATTCATACATAAATAAATTCATTTCAGAAGAATTTAGGCATAAATTTCTTACCAGTTTATTCTTGGATTAGTTTGGTCGATTTTGGTTCAATTTGGGTTAGGTCCGGTTCAGTTGAACCAACTTTAAGTGAACTGGTTTAGGCAAAATAAAAACTCGATTCACCTTTTTCTTCTTTGTGTCGTCTTTTCTTCTTCGCATCGTGGCTATCAAAACACACAGGAGTGTTGTCGTTGATCGGAGTTGTTGCATGCTAGTGGGATGAACGAGACTGCCGATGTAACGCCCCGAATTAATCAACCCGGTTTGCTACTCACACTCACTAAACTGAACTAGAAAATTCTGGAAAAATTTAAAACTTTATCCATCGATATAAAACATTGTCATTTAAACGATTAAAATACTTCAGCAGAATATATTTACGTAAAGCAGAGTCATTACGAAAACAGACTAACAAATTTTAAATATAAAATCGTTCGAAATATCTCTGCGACAACTACAGCCAGTTCAACGCTACTGAGCGATTTGGCGTCTACAGAGTCTGTCGTCACAACCTTGGACGACGTACTCGTCTACGACTCTGGACGACGAACTCTGGACAGGCGACCTTAGACATCGTGACTCTGGACGATGTACGCTGAACGAGATCGCTTTGGACGATATCACTTCTAACAACGTTAATTTAGACGACACCGTTTCGACAACACCCTGGACGACAACTTTGGACGATAACTCTTCCACTAATCTCTATGACAATTTACTTATGACTTTGGACTACTGTTCCCCTCGTCCACGGCTACATAGATTTAACGTCTACGAATTTTCGTCCACAGACTTACTTAAATTTATCGTCCACGGACCACGTGACTTTATCGTCCACAGTCCACGTGACTTCATTACTCACGGGTTACATAGACTCATCGTCCACAGACTAAAGTCCATAGACTTACTTAAATTTATCGTCCACGGACCACGTGACTTTATCGTCCACAGTCCACATGACTTCATTACTCACGGGTTACATAGACTCATCATCCACGGACTAAAGTCCATAGACTTACTTAAATTTATCGTCCACGGGCCACGTGACTTTATCACCCCCGGTCCACGTGACTACTACTTTGCCTCCAACTTTGGACGACTGTTTTCACTTGCAGTTTGGACGACTGTTCTTGTCCACAGAATGGACGACTGTTTTCATTTACGACTTTGGACGACTACTCCTACAACAGAAACATAACTTAACCAATTGATGAGGACCTCAAGACGGATACATTACAAGTGGCTAGACCAATAACGAGAGTAAAGGCAAAACAGATCAAGGAGCAAATGAGCAATTTGGTCCGTCAAATCTTACCTCAAGAAGGAAATTGCGTTCCGAACCAAGAACCAGAGATTGTTCTCGTAATCCAAGCTGTTTTGGGATGATGTTTATGCCATTGTCGTTTTATTTATTTAGTTACTTCTAGATTATCGTTTTTAGGGTTTAAAAAGTACTTGTTGTCTATCGAGTCATAAGTCGTTTTATTTAGTAATTGTTGTCTTTTTAATTAAAAGTTAGAAGGGCAGATTAGTAATTTGCTCTTAAAGGAAACCCTAGAAACCCTAGCATGAATGAGTGTTTCATGCCTATAAATTCATTCTTAGATGAATAAAAAGGGATCAGGTTTTGTCTAAATTGGAGAGAATTTCTCTTAGTTTCTTGAAGAAACTCTGAACTTATCAAGGTTCTCCTTGTGGCGTTCAAAATCTGACTTATCAAACGAACAGGAATATTCGTTTGTGGCGTCCTCCACATTCTAAGGTTCGGATCTGTATAGATTTCAGGTCAAGGATTTCCTCCTATTCGAACTTGTAGATTCTGCGTTAGCAACGATGCCAATATTTTGATCGTGGGTCACCGTCACATCGTTGGCGTGGTTCGCATCATTTGGTATTAGAACCAAATCCAGTTCGTCAGGTTCTATCCCTCCTTTAATTTTTTTTTGTTTCAGAAATTTTGTTCTTGAGTCTTGAAATCTGTTTCAATTTATCTCGATGATTCTCTATTCATGTATGCATCAAACGAAAAAGTTGTCTTCATATGAATCATAGAACGGCGCGTTAACTTTCCGATCTGTGTTGAAACGTCAAAATCGGATCTTGTTTGCCTATTAAAATTCAAATTTTTGTAACTGTCGCCGATTTCATTTTGGTCTACTAGAATCTGGTTAAAACTATTTTAATCATTCGAATGTTTTATAGACATCAAATAAAATTGTTATCATCTTATGATCTGTGAATTAGCGTTTTATCTTTCCGATCTGTGTTGAAACGTCAAAACCAGATATTGTTTGCTTATTTAAAAGTGAAATTTTGTAACTGTCAATGATTGATGATGCTCAAAAGTATTTCGCAGTTTTTGTCTTGATAAAGATTCCGATTGCGAAAGTGGTATTCTTTAATTTGTTAGATGAGATTTTTATCTTTCCAAATCATACCTGAACCTAAAATTCCGATCTGGTTTGGGCACTAAAACGTCATTTACAAATTCGGTTACCAATTCTGTTACAAATTCGGTTACAAATTCGGTTACAAATTCGGTTACCAATTCTGTTACTAATTCGGTTACCAATTCTGTTACAAATTCAAAAAACAAAAATTGTGGTTCTCTAAATCTATTCGACCACCTTACTTCATTGGATTGTTTCTTTGCATCCTTATACTATTCTAATTATGTTGAGCTAGTTCTTTCATCACTAATTGTAGTGTCTGTTATTTTAGTTTGTCTTGTTTGGTTCGCCACTTGTGAACTTTCATTACTATTTGGTTAGTTTCGAAAGAAATAAAAAAAAAAAAGGCACGAGTTGTTGACTTATAGAGTGTTTAAGTCTAAAGAATGTTTTTGATGATGTATTTGTATGTAATTTGATTATGTTTAATATATGAGAATTTCTCTGTTGGAAATACCCTTGGAAAGGGTGTTTTAGTTGTTTAAACTATTTGGTTAAGTGTACATTGCTAAATAGTAAAACAAGGCTGAAAATTGATAAACAAAGTATTTCATTATCCGTTGGTGTTTAAAGCTTACATCCACCGGTGAAGTAGAAAAGATTGTTTCAACCGAACGCTAAAAGACTACTCAAACCGATCGCTAAACGACAAAGGCAAAGTATTTAAGAGAAGACATCTACCGATGGCGTTCAAAGCTCACATCTGCCGATGGAATGTCAAGATGCTTCTGCCGATGGAGCTTTCAAGCTACGCCTGCCGATGGCAGTTCAGCGCTTATAACGTTACATCTGCCGATGCTGGTTCAGCTTCTTAAAGCAACACATACCGATGGCGGTTCAGCGCGTATAATATTACACCTGCCGATACCGGTTCAAGCAATGAAATGTTGCTTCTGCCGATGAAGTTTCAAGATGCATCTGCCGATGAAGTTTCAAGATGCATCTGCCGATGGAGTTCAAAGCTTACATCTGCCGATAGCATTTCAAGTTGCATCTGCCGATGAAGTTTCAATATACATCTGCCGATGGAGTTCAAAGCTTACATCTGCCGATAGCTTATCATGTTGCATCTACCGATGGCGTTTGAAGATACTCATGCCGATAGCTTTTTAAAGACTTCAACCGGTGATCTTCTGCCAGAATTCAAAATAACCGTGAAACTACAGTGACGTCGTTTTCAGCCTTAACTCCAGAACATTAATGGCGACGACGAACAGCAATTTCAGGTGTAACGGATATCTGCTTGTGTACGGATGCTTCCCAACGGTAACATTTTTCCATTTGAAGAAAGAAGCATTCAATTCTGTGAAGCAAAAATCAGACAGAGTATTTAAGCCGAGGTTAGAGCACGAAAAAACAACTTTTGCGAATTTTATTCTTGAGCCCTAACTTGTGAGATTTATCATACTCTGTATTTCTTCTACATCTCTCAATTTTAACTTGAGATTCAATCCTGTGAGAGTGTAGTTTTGTGCTTGAAATTTACAAACTCAAAAACTGTAAAGGCAGTGGATTGTCGACAGTGAAGAACAATCCAGATCTGTGTAAAAGGCAGTAGATCGAAGCCCGAAATTTTGATCTGTGTTTTCTCGTTGAGGAGAAGGTTAAGAATCTTCAAGGGGGAGCCTTGGAGTGTGGACGTAGGCAGGTTTAGCCGAACCACGTTAAAAATCCTGGTGTTAATTTCTCTCTCTCTCTCAACTTTATTTGATTGTCTGCTGTTAGCCTTTAAGTTTTAAGAATACGAGAGAAATTATCTAGATTACTAAATTAAGCTTAAAAGTCTAATTCACCCCCCCTCTTAGACAATCTCGATCGTACACGAGTGAGTGAGCATATTAGAGGGTAACAACCAATATTATTGAGTGTAAACACGAGTGCAATTTAGTGATTTTTCGACATTTCGAGTGAAACATGTGAGGGAGTGCTGTGAGGTCCATTATTTATTTATTTTTTGTTCTTTTATTTTGGTTTGTCAATTTTTTTTTCATAGCAAGAAGACTCAATTATTACTATTTGATTAGTTTAAAAAAAAAAAATTGAGTGTAAAAAGGCACGAGTGGGTGAGCATATCTAAAGGTAAAAGCCAATATTATTGAATGCAAACACGAGTGAAATTGAGTGATTTTCCACATTTTTGAGTGAAACACGTGAGGGAGTGTTGTGAGGTCCTATTTTACTTCACCTTTTACGTTCTTGCAGAGAATACCTAGCCATGTCCGACGCAGAAGACAACTAACGACCAGCTAACATTCCAAATTTACAAATGGAAGCGATCATGGGGGAGATGAGGCGGCTTATGCGACAAGGGTTCAATGAGATCCATGAGCGAATTGATCAAGTGGAACAGATTGTGACACGAGTCCAACCCCAGGCTGGGCAGAATGCACCGAGAAGAAACCAACGGAGGCAGGTCATTACGGAAGAGATTGATGAAATTGATGAGAGAAACTTGGAGGATGATCTTGATAGGGTGTCCGTGGGTAGTTGTGGAAGACATGGGAACGATTACGTAAGACAAGACCGAGGCCGACTCGATTATAATTTGGGAAACATCAAGATGAAGATTCCTGAGTTTCGAGGAAAAAGTGATCCGGAGGAGTACCTGACTGGGAGCGGAAAAGAGCTAGTTTTGATTGCCACACTACTCCGAGCGAAAGAAGTGAAACTGCTGCCATAGAATTACAGAGTATGCGATAGTGTGGTGGGATAAAGTTGTGTCCTCGATCGAAGGCAAGACGGAGACCTTCCCATAGGGGGTTGAATCGCGAGATCGTTGACGCGGTTGAGCTACAACATTACGTTGAGATTAAAGACTTGGTTCACATGTCCTTGAAGGTAGAGAGATAGCAGCAACGACGTAGTAGTAACCGTCAACATAGTTCAAACCAAACGCCTTGGAAACCAAAGTATCCGAAGAAGGAAGAGAGTCCCTCCACTTCCAAGGGTAAGTTTGAACAGCGGGCAACAACTACTCCGAGCGAAAGAAAGTGAAACTTGCTGCCATAGAATTTACAGAGTATGCGATAGTGTGGTGGGATAAGTTGTGTCTCGATCGAAGGCAAGACGGAGACCTTCCCATTGAGAGTTGGGCAGAGATGAAGAGGGTGATGCGACGAAGATTTGTACCGAGTCATTACTGGCGTGATTTACACAACAAATTGTAGACTCTTCGGCAAGGGATTCGTAGTGTGGATGAGTATTACAAGGATATGGAGATGACGATGATACGGGCCAACATCGAAGAGGATCGAGAAGCGACAATGTCTAGATTCTTGAGGGGGTTGAATCGCGAGATCGTTGACGCGGTTGAGCTACAACATTACGTTGAGATTAAAGACTTGGTTCACATGTCCTTGAAGGTAGAGAGATAGCAGCAACGACGTAGTAGTAACCGTCAACATAGTTCAAACCAAACGCCTTGGAAACCAAAGTATCCGAAGAAGGAAGAGAGTCCCTCCACTTCCAAGGGTAAGTTTGAACAGCGGGCAACAACTACTCCGAGCGAAAG
Source organism: Begonia masoniana (assembly GCA_022432975.1). Lineage (NCBI taxonomy): Eukaryota > Viridiplantae > Streptophyta > Magnoliopsida > Cucurbitales > Begoniaceae > Begonia > Begonia masoniana. Next base: position 13,551,686 of record CM039502.1, read on the forward strand.
AAAGTGAAACTTGCTGCCATAGAATTTACAGAGTATGCGATAGTGTGGTGGGATAAGTTGTGTCTCGATCGAAGGCAAGACGGAGACCTTCCCATTGAGAGTTGGGCAGAGATGAAGAGGGTGATGCGACGAAGATTTGTACCGAGTCATTACTGGCGTGATTTACACAACAAATTGTAGACTCTTCGGCAAGGGATTCGTAGTGTGGATGAGTATTACAAGGATATGGAGATGACGATGATAAAGTAGTACCGTCAACATAGTTCAAACCAAACGCCTTGGAAACCAAAGTATCCGAAGAAGGAAGAGAGTCCCTCCACTTCCAAGGGTAAGTTTGAACAGCGGGCAACAACTACGCCCTCTTCCAACCAGGCCAAACCAACGTCTACACCCAATCGCTCCAGTTAGATCAAGTGTTTCAAATGTCTTGGGAGAGGACATATCGCGAGTCAATGTATAAATAAGCGAGTGATGGTGTTGCGAGAGAGTGGAGAGATCGAGTCCGAGGCTAGTGATGACGAGGATGAATGGGATATGCCGTCATTGGAGTATGTTTCCACGGATGATGAGGAGGTAGGAGCTGCCAATGGAGACTTCCTTTTGGGGTCACGACGTGCCTTGAGTGCGCAGATAAAAGAGAACGAAGATGATAAGGTGCAGCGAGAAAATATTTTCCACACCCGATGCCACGTGAAAGACAAAGTGTGTAGCGTTATAGTCGACAGGGGAAGTTGTACCAATGTAGCTAGTGCTTCTATGGTGGAGAAATTGGGACTTTTAACGTTGAAACATCCATGACCTTACAAATTGCAATGGTTGAATGATAGTGTAGCGACCCTAACACTGTACCCTTATTTTCTTCGTATTTATTTATTTTTTATCTTAATAGACTTTAATTGCATTTTAGCGGAATTAAAACTTGTTAAGTCAGAATTGAAATCGGAATCAAAATTATTAAAATGTTCGAATCTATTTTGAAAACCACTTAATAAAACTTTAAAATAATTGGAATAAAACAATTAAAAACATTTAAAACAATTAAGAAACAATCGGCCAAAGAGGGAGGGACAAAAGGGACATTTGTCCCTGAAAACCAAAGGGCGATCGATCGCCCAAAATAGGCGATCGATCATTTTGCCTAGCGATCGCCTGGTGAGGCGATCGCTGGGTGCGGCCAAGGAGAGGGAGGTGATCGATCGCTTGAGAGGGGCGATCGATCGCCAAGCTCTCTGGAATTTTTTTCAAGAGAGCTCGTCTCCCCTCCCCCCTTTCTTCCTTTCTTCTTTCTTCTTTCTTCTTTCTTGCATACTCCTACAACTATAAACGCAACTTAACTAATTCTTTAACACAATTTCAATGTACACCGCAACCATACATTTCAACATCAAACCACTCGATACTCATACATCTCTATACTCTCGCTCAAAACCGACTCGAGATGCATTTAACGTGAAATACGTTTTCACGAAAACGAACTGCATGGATATGTTTAAAAACCGAACATATCCCTATTACCAAACATTTACAAAACAAGTTTTCAAAACGTTTAAAAACTTCAAAACATAGACCTATCAACTAGTCCAGATCCAAACATCCTATAATGTTCTATCTATATAAATATTTTCTTTAAACATTTTCTATCCAAAATAACCCAAAATACCTACATACGTCCCCACGGGTCATGAAACGCCTCGATTGCGTCAGCACACTCCCGCTTTCATTCTTCTTCAACTGGACTCATGCTTCAGGAGGAGGAACGTCGTCCTCACCTATTTCGATGTCACCTAGACCATACAAACACACTATGAGCTAAAGGCTCAATAAGTTTCGTAAATGCAATGCATGCTGTGCGTATGAGTTTCAGAAATCATACAACATTTTCTTTTCATTACGTCGCAGATAGAATGTCACCGAGGTCTCAGCCTATTAGATGGAGAGGACACATCCTGCGGTTGGACTGCCCTCTTCACCTAACCGGGGGGGGGGGGGGGGTACACGCTCACATCCGTAAACAGTCGTGCCTGAGCCCCACCTCGCGTAACCAGATAACAGATTACGTAAATTCATTTCGTTCGTTCATTTCTTTTTCTTAAACACATGCAGAAATCCGTTTTCATGCTATTTTAAGAGACGTGATGCATGAACAGTTAAATGCATAAAAGAAACATACATCATAAGTACCATCGAGACAATAAAAGCAATTAAAAACATATCCTATAAAAGAACTAATCCTAACTACCCGACCAAAGCATTTAACAAACAAATCATCAAAGATCCTCGACGCGACCTCGATGTACGGTGTAGGCCAATCGGTCAGAGTAAGTCACGAGAACTTACCTCGTGTCCATTGCAATCCAAGCTCCGTCCACGAGATTTGTTCACCTAAGGCAATTTCACAACATTGTCGTTAAAACGAGTTTAAACCGTTAAATGTCCAAATTTAACGAAACCTTAACTAAGAGAATTTTTCCTAAAATTCTAACTTAGATCAACGAGGCATTTTATCCAACAATTAACGCTCGATACCTCGAAATCACCATTAACGAGTTTTCCCCAAAACTCAAAAATTTGTCAAATCTTTAAGATTCGTCCTAAATCGATTAACTTCATCCAATAACGCTCAATACGTTCATCATATTCACAACTACGACAAACCTATCAACTTCAAACCCTAAATCACGTTTTTCATAAAACCTTAACTATAAAACCTCGCGAAAACCGAAATATAACGCTCTAAAACCATAGATTCGTACCTAAGGTTGCGAGAGGAGGAGAAAACACGAAGAAAACGTGTAACACCCGGGCTTTTTTTTTTTAAGGAAAAAAAATTGAAGAGAAAATAAAGTGAGTAAATTTGGCTACACTAATTGATTAATTAATTGGTGTTCGGATATTCGAAATAGAGAACGTAAGCTGGGTACGGGATGAAGGTCAATTTATGAAAATTTATAATTTAAGGACGGGATTTAATGAAAGTCGAAGAGGCCGAAATTACGGGAGGGACAAATCGGTAATTGATGATTTGTTAATGTTTAATAGAAATTATTATTATTATAAAATAAAAAAATAAATAAATAAACAAAAAAAAAACAAAACGAACAACAGAATTTCATTCTGTTGTTCGTCGAGCCCGACGCCGAGCGAGGAGCAGGGGAGAGGAGGGAGACGCGCGACGATCGACGGCCGTTCACCGCCGCGATTCCTTGACGTCTCCGGCCAGACGACGGCGGCGAGGGGTTCCGGCCTGTCTCCGCGCGCGAACCACCCGGTAAGGCTCGGTTTTTCCCTGTTTTTGCTCTGTTCGAGGCCGAGGGTGAGGAGCGACTTAGAGCTCCGATCGCCGGCAGTTTTTGGCTGTTCACGGCGTCGTCTTGCCGAGCATAACGCCGGCAGAGATTGCGAGCATCATTGAGCTCGAATTGGGCAAAAATCAGAGGGCTCCGATTTGGGGCATTTCGGGTTTTGAGTGTGTAGGCTTGGAATTTCGATTAGTTTAGGCTAATTAGGTGTGAGGGTGGTCGATTGGTGGGGATTTGAGTGGAAATTGATGAAAAAATTGAAAAAGGAAAATTCCCGGTCTAGGGCAGATTCGGGTTTTCTGAATTTTGACCTAGCTATGGTCGTTTGTTTTAAAATTCCTTTTGGCAAGTTAAAATAGGTTATTAGAGGAGTACGTGGCCGCTGGAATCGTTCGATTCCGATAACCGACGCAAAAGTTACGCTCGTTTGAAGTTCGGGTCGGTTTTTACCGAACCCAAATTAGTGGCCCGATTAGTTAGACTTTAGTTGAGTTAAGTTAAAAATAGTAAATCGAGAGTAATTGGTAGATGTACGCTTGATTTTAATGGTTCGATGAATATTTATCGTAGGTCGAGCTGTAGATGGACAGGTAATCGAGTACCCTCAGCGAGCTAGGACGCCAGGTAAGTAGAGGACGTTTGTTTGCCTTAGGGCCTACACCACGGAACGGTAGGATTTATTGTTTGATAGTTGTGTTGTTTATATTGAGTAGTGTGGGAATGAATTGCTTGGTTATTGTTGTTTGTTGATTTCTTTGCTTAGTTTGAATTGTGAGTTGGTTGCTTTGCTTTGAGGTGTCTCGAGTGGAAGAATTTCTACTCGAGAGGTACGCAACTGTGTCTCGAGTGCTACTCGAGAGGTACGCAACTGTGTCTCGAGTGCTACTCGAGAGGTACGCAACTGTGTCTCGAGTGCTACTCGAGAGGTACGCAACTGTGTCTCGAGTGCTACTCGAGAGGTACGCAAATGTGTCTCGAGTGCTACTCGAGAGGTACGCAACTGTGTCTCGAGTGCTACTCGAGAGGTACGCAACTGTGTCTCGAGTAGAATGATATTCTACGAGAGAGGTACGCAACTGTGTCTCGAGTAGAATGATATTCTACGAGAGAGGTACGCCTACGATTAATGAAGTGAGAACGTGATACATACAACCGAGAGTAGAAATCGCATGTGATAGGATTGAGTGCATTGTTGTATGGGGCTTGCATTGTTTGACATGGTAAGTGTGGGCGACTAGCATTGTTTGGTCATGTGTTGTGTTGTCGTGTTGGATAGTGTTGTGTTGCTACGTTGCGTTGTCGTGTTGAGCGGTGTTGTGTTGCATGTGTGAGTTGTGGTGGATGGTGTATGTTTATCTTTGTTATTCTCTACTTGCTAAGCGTAAGCTTATGTGTGCGTGTGTGTTCTGTGGTGTAGGTAACGACGGGTGTACAGGTGACTATGTGATTCAGCCAAGACTTGGGAGCAGTCGGTGATGCACGGGGTGTGCCGGTGCGGGCAGTTGTCGGGGCGACTCCACCATGGTCTTCGGGAGATGTGGGGCTTTATATTTGATAGTTTATTTTAGATGTCTGTTTGTAGAAATGATGGGAAAGCGTAACTATTTGTATTTGCTGTATTCAGTCATAGTTAAGGGTGATGTGTCGCCCTGTGCTGTGAATTTTCTTCACTTAGGGATGTTAGTATTTTAAATTCCCCCTTTATTGCTATTTGGTGAGGTTGTATGCTGGATAAGTTAAGTAGGAGTATTCTGGATCTGCTTGGTAATTGATTTGTGTGCAGGTATTTAGCGTTTTGGAGGCGCCATTTTCAGGCGTTACTTTGCCGAAATTTTCGGGAAGGACGCCGTGGTGCTTAAAGGTTTGGATTAAGGGAAATTAGCGAGTCTAGGCTTAGTTTAAATCATGTTTCAACGTGGATTTGGGTTAGCAAAGTAGCGCTCCGAGCCAGGGTGGGTTCGGGGGCGTTACAAAACGAGTCGAACGAAGGACGAATCGTTGATGGAGAGGGAGAACGCCGTTGAGGGAGAAAAAATCACAGGGGAGGCTTTTGGTTCGCAAGGCAGAGAGGAAATGAGGGAGAAGAAAAAAGAGTTTTGTTTTTAATTAATATTTTGACTTTGTAAATTACCGTTTCGTCATTTCTTTGATTTTCTATTTGTTTTGTCCTTCGTTTCGTTAATTAGCTAATGATTTGGTTTCTCCAAATTTCCTTATTTCTCCAATAACTTCAACTTATTACCAGGGTTCCATCAAAACTGTCCGTTCACAATTCGGACCCCGTTTACTATTTTTACCAAAGTATCCTTTATATTACGTTAAATGTAATTCTCGTAAAATTAGCGTTAAACTCTTAAAATTTCTGAAATTTTCTCAAAATCCTTATTAATTATTAGGATCGTAATAACGCTTTCTTTTCGCAAAAATGGACTTGATTTGACATATATTCAAAAATGCCATCAACATTAAAATATTAATATCCCGTAAAGCCGGGTATTACATTCTATCCTCCTTATTTAAAATTTTGTCCTCAAAATTTGATTACACAAACAACTCGGGATACTTAGCCATCATATCTTGCTGTCGCTCCCAACTCGCTTCTTCAACCTCGTGGTTCCGCCATAGGACTTTAACTAGCGAAATCTCTTTGTTACGCAATACTTTGATGGAAGACTCCAAAATATGTACCGGCTTCTCCTCGTAAGTCAAGGTAGGCTGTACCTCGATCTCTCTTGCCTCCACGACATGCGATGGATCGTGCAAATACTTCCGAAGCATAGAGACATGAAATACATTATGGATACCTTCCATCGAAGCCAGAAGCTGCAGTCGATACGCCATTTTCCTGATCTTCTTCAAAATAGGAAAGGGCCCCACATACCGAGGGTTCAACTTGCCCTTCCTTCCGAACCGTATCACAACTTTAAATGAAGAAACCTTCAGATAAACCTCATCGCCCTCATCGAATTCTAGTTTCCTCTGTCTCGTGTCAGCATAGCTCTTCTGTCGACTCCGAGCTATCTCGATGCGCTGTCTGATAACAGCAATATTCTCTGCTGTTTGTTGTAGAATCTCGGGACCAACAATACTGGCTTCACCAACCTCGTCCCAATACAATGGAGATCTACACTTTCGCCCATACAAAGCCTCGTACGGAGCCATACCGATGGTAGCCTGGAAGCTGTTATTGTAAGAGAACTCGATCAGTGGCAAATACCTGCTCCACGATCCTTGAAATTCCAACACACAAACTCTGAGCATATCCTCCAGAATCTGATTCGTCCTCTCTATCTGACCATCAGTCTGAGTATGAAATGCTGTGTTGAAATTTAGTTGAGTCCCCATAGCTTTGTGCAGACTCTTCCAGAACTTAGAAGTGAATCTCGGATCTTTGTCTGAGACAATAGAAACTGGCACTCCATGCAGTCTAACAACCTCCTGCACATAAAGCTCGGCGAGCTGGTCCATCGAAGATGTCATCTTCACAGATAAGAAGTGAGCCGACTTTGTCAATCGGTCCACGATCACCCAGATGCCGTTGTGTCCTTTTGTCGTCCTTGGGAGCCCCACAACAAAATCCATGGAGATCTGCTCCCATTTCCACTCCGGAATAGGCAGTGGCTGTAATGTTCCGGCCGGTCTCTGGTGTTCTGCCTATACCTGTTGACAAACTAAACAGGTTTCAACGTACTTGGCGACCTCCCTCTTCATGTTCGGCCACCAGAAGTGTTGCTTTAAATCTCTGTACATTTTAGTACTTCCAGGATGCACAGAGTATGCTGAAGAATGTGCCTCGGCCAATATCTCCTTCTTCAGTTCCTCATCATTAGGCACGTACCACCTATGCCAGAACTTCAGAATACTGTCATCTGACAAGTTGAATTCAGACACGTCTCCAGGGGTCATGCTCAATCGAAGCTCCTCACACTCCATATCATTCTGCTGAACTTCACGTATCTTATCCAGAATAGTCGGCCTGAGAGAAATGTTTGTGAGCATACTGGATAATTCTGCCACAATCTCCACATCAAATTTCTCAATCTCAGACCGCAATATGACCGACATTGCTGCAAGTGAAGGCTGACTCGCAGTAGGCATTCGGCTTAAATCATCAGCGACCTTGTTCGCCTTTCCTGGATGGTACTTTATATCAAACTCATAGTCTTTGACGAACTCAAGCCACCTTCTCTGCCGCATATTAAGCTCCTTCTGCGTAAATAAATACTTCAAGATTTTGTGGTCAGAAAATATCTCGCACTGCTGCCCATACAAATAGTGTCTCCAAATCTCCAGTGCGAAAACCACGACTGCTAATTCCAGGTCACGCGTAGGATAATTCTGCTCATATGGCTTCAACTGCCAAGAAGCATACGCGATAACCCTCATTTCCTGCATCAATACACAACCAAGTTCAACTCCAGACGCCTCACAGTAAATACTGAATCTCATACCTTTGACAGGTAACGTTAGAACTGGAGCTGTGGTCAACTTCTGCTTCAACTCTATAAAACTGTTATCACAAGCAGCCGACCATATAAACTTCTCGTTCTTCCGAGTCAAGCGTGAAAGAGGAACTACAATCTTCGAGAATCCTTCTATAAACTTCTGATAATAGCCAGCCAATCCGAGAAATCCCTAGACCTCTTGCACGTTCTTAGGCTGTGGCCAATCTTTGACCACTTGAATTTTGCTCGGGTCCACAGAAACCCCTTCCTATGATAGGATATGGCCCAGAAAACTGACCCTATCCAGCCAAAACTCGCATTTAGAGACTTCAGATAAAGCTGGTGTCGTTGTAAAATTTCGAGAACAATCCTCAATTGCTCTTCATGCTCCTCTTTCGTCTTAGAATATATTAGAATATCGTCGATGAAAACCACAACGAATTTGTCCAGGTACTCCTTGAAGACTCGGTTCATCAAATCCATAAACGCTGCAGGGGCATTAGTAAGTCCAAATGACATAACGAGGAATTCATAATGCCCGTACCTCGTTCGGAACGTCGTTTTCTGAATATCTTCCTTCCGGACCTTCAACTGATAATAACCCGAGCGTAGGTCAATCCTGGAAAACACTCGGGCACCCTGTAGTTGATCAAATAAATTATCTATCTGAGGCAGCGAATACTTATTCTTCACTATAAGATTATTCAGCTCTCTGTAATCCACACACATCTTGAGGGTCCCGTCTTTCTTCTTGACGAATAGAACGGGCGCACCCCAGGGTGAAAAGCTGGGTCGGATGAAACCCTTATCTAACAACTCCTCAAGCTGAGTTTTCAACTCTCTCAATTCAGCAGGCGCCAATCTATATGGATTCTTAGACATTGGCGCGGAGCTCGGATGTACATCAATAACAAACTCGATCTCCCTGTCCGGCGGTAATCCGGGAAGATCATCAAGGAATATCTCAGAGAATTCTCTGACTATAGGAATGTCACTCTGTTTTACTCCGCTGAGCAACTGGATATCTACTACTGTGGCCAAATAAATTGAGCACTGACCTTTAAATTGTTCGTTGACCTTCATGGAATAGGAAGTAGGCGACCCACTCCACGTGTGCATCGCCTGATAAGAAAACTCAGCTTTACCCGGGGGTCGAAAAGTCACAATCCCGGATCAACAATCGATGGTGGCGAAATGCTGTGAAAGCCAGTCCATCCCTAAGATAAGATCGTACCGCTCTATGTGTTGACTTATAGAGTGTTTAAGTCATAATTTGTTTTTGATTATGTATTTGTATAATTAATGTACAATTTGATTATGTGTATTTAAAGAAAATAATGAATATGAGTTTATATGGAAATACCCTTGAAAAGGGTATTTTAGTTGTCTAATAAATCGGTTTGAGTATACAGAATGAAATAGCAACAGGCTTGCATATACCGATCGCTACACGACAAAGAAATGTTGCATCTGCCGATAGCTGTTGAAGCTACTCCTGCCGATGCCGGTTCATCACGTGTTGAGGTGTATATGCCGATGACATTTACAAGTCTCATCTGCCGAAGCGTTTTTGAAGACATCTACCGATGACGTGGTCAGCGCTTATTTGTTTCATCTGCCGAAGCGGTTTTGAAGATATCTGCCGATGACGTGTCAAGATGGATCTACCGATAGCATTTGACGCTACTCATACCGATGTCGTTCAAGCTTGCACATGCCGATCACTAGACGACAATTTTCAAGAGTTCATCTGCCGATGGTTTTTAAAGAGACGTCTGCCGATGGCGTTTTTAAAGAAACATCTGCCGATGGCTTTGAAGATAGAATGTGCCGATGAAGTTCACGGATTGTCTCTGCCGAGGAGTTTTAAAGATGCTTCTGTCGATAGAAGTTGAAGATGCTTCTGCCGATGGCTTTGAAGATAGAATGTGCCGATGAAGTTCACGGATTGTCTCTGCCGAGGAGTTTTAAAGATGCTTCTGTCGATAGAAGTTGAAGATGCTTCTGCCGATGGCTTTGAAGATAGAATGTGCCGATGAAGTTCACGGATTGTCTCTGCCGAGGAGTTTTAAAGATGCTTCTGTCGATAGAAGTTGAAGATGCTTCTGCCGATGGCTTTGAAGATAGAATGTGCCGATGAAGTTCACGGATTGTCTCTGCCGAGGAGTTTTAAAGATGCTTCTGTCGATAGAAGTTGAAGATGCTTCTGCCGATGGCTTTGAAGATAGAATGTGCCGATGAAGTTCACGGATTGTCTCTGCCGAGGAGTTTTAAAGATGCTTCTGTCGATAGACTGCCGATGGCGTTTTTAAAGAAACATCTGCCGATGGCTTTGAAGATAGAATGTGCCGATGAAGTTCACGGATTGTCTCTGCCGAGGAGTTTTAAAGATGCTTCTGTCGATAGAAGTTGAAGATGCTTCTGCCGATGGAATTCCAGGATATATCTGCCGATGGCATTTCAAGCAGCATTCACCGATGACGTGTCTCCGCTCATTAGTTGCATCTGCCGGTGAACTTCCGCCAGAATTCAAAGTTAGCCGCGAAACTACAGTGACGTCGTTTTCAGCATTAACTCCAGACCTTTAATGGCGACGACGAACATCATTTTCAGAAGCAACGGATATCTGCTTCAGTACGGATGCTTCCCAACGGTAACTTATCTCCATTTGGAAGAAAGAAGCATTCAATTCTGTGAAGCAAATTCATACAGAGTATATAAGCAGAAGAAAAGGCTCGAAGACTAACTTTTGCCAATTTGAATTCTGAGCCCTAACTGCGAAAGTTAATTTACACACTTTGTATTCTTCTCTACATCTCTCAATCCTAACTTGAGATTCACCTTTGTGAGATTGTAGTGTAAGCTTAATATTTTACAAACTCAAATCTGTATAAGGCAGTGGATTGACGCCCGTGAAGTTCAATCCAGAATTGTAAAGGCAGTTGATCGGAGCCCGGAATCCCGATCTGTTATTTCTCTTGAGGAGAAGGGTAAGGATCTTCAAGGGGTGAGCCTTGGAGCGTGGACGTAGGCAGTTTGGCCGAACCTCGTAAAAAGTATTGGTGTTGAATCTCTCTTACCCTCTCTTTATTTTTGATATTACCTTATTCGTAATTAGACTAATTAAGAGAGTAACACTAATTGATTATTAGATTAATTTTTTAAAAAAGTCTAATTCACCCCCCTCTTAGACAATTCCGGTCCTACACTATGCTCATAACTATCAGACAAGCATAAAGGGTAGCATCCCCCACTGAGACGACATTGCCCTGGAGAATACGATCCGACTGCATATGCTCTCCCGAAGGCAGCATCACTCTATACTCGACCTCTGCTAACTCAGACGCTAACCCCAATCTAGCCATGCAAGCAGTTGAAAATACAGCTACGCCCATAATCAATATAGTACCTGCTGTCACGGAAGGCTGAGTCTCATCAACGATATCGCCAGGCTCGATAAAGGCAAAGATCCTCGGCATAACCCTCCTCTAGTCTCCGCCCAACTGATCTCGGCCCGGCTTTGGGCAATCCCTAACAAAATGGCCGACTTCACCACATCTGTAACATTTATTAGTGCCTACTCGGCACTCCCCACTATGTTCTCGCTGACATTTAAGGCACCAGGATATCTGAGAAGTCCCCTGTACTTGCTTGCCTTTTCCTCGATCATTGCCTCCCTCTAAAGGCCTCTTTACACCCCTTTGTTGTTGCTGGGGCTGTGGTGCTCTGGGCTGCCAACCTCGGTTCTGTGACTGAGGACGGATCTCACGGAAGAAACCCTTAGCTGGTTCCCTCAGCCTAACACAAGTCGCTCTGGCAGCCTCGAATTCCATAGCTCTAACTGTAGTATCAGAATAGGGCGAGTCTATAATACCCGACACAATAATGTTCATCTTGATCTCAGGATTCAGCCCCTCCATAAACTGATGCACCTTGTCTTCATTATCACTTACTAGGCGCGGTGCAAATCTCGATAGGGCTTCAAACTTCCTTATATAATCCGCAACTGAACCTGTCTGCTTCAGCTGCGTAAACTCGTTCCTCTTTGCCACTCTCACAGTACGGCTGAAATACTTGTCGAAGAATAGGGTCTTGAACCGTTCCCAAGTCATAACTGATACATCTGTTGTTGATTTGATCGAATCCCACCGGAAACGGGCATCTAACGCCAAATGGAAGGTGACGTAGGCCACCTTGCTCCCGTTCCCTACCTCTGCATACCCTAGCATATCCTCCATCACCCTGATCCATTCCTCAGCAACCATTGGATCTGATGATCGGCCGTCGAATACTGGAGGCCATAGGCTTTGGATTTTCTGCATGCCCTGATTATTAGGAACCACCAAATCTTGGGCCCTCTGATTTTCTCGGTTCACTAAGCTCTCAATTTGTTGTGCCTGCCGGTCCATATGCTGGGACTGACGGTTCAGCAATTCCGTAAGTCTTTCTAAGGCGTCGTCTCTAGGATCTTTTCCTCGAACCATTTTTCTATAAAATTCCTATAAAAAGCAAAACAAATAATTCTAAGAAACAAAAACAAAGAAATAAAATAGAACGTACGTACAGTTGAGGAAGGATGTCCGCGTAGTGGCTGTGCAGTCGAGCAGTCTACAGAACCATTTTTAAAACCCGGGGGCTCTGATACCATAACTGTAGTGACCCTAACACTGTACCCTTGTTTTCCCCGTGTTTATTTATTTTTATCTTAATAGACTTTAATTGCATTTAAGCGGAATTAAAACTTGTTAAGTCAGAATTGAAATCGGAATCGAAATTATTAAAATGTTTGAATCTATTTTGAAAACCATTTAATAAAACTTTAAAACAATTGGAATAAAACAATTAAAAACAATGAAGAAACAATCGGCCAAAGAGGGAGGGACAAAATGGACATTTGTCCCTGAAAACCTTCGGCGGTCAATCATTTTGCCTATCGATCGCCTGGTGATGCGATCGCTGGGCGCGGCCAAGGAGAGGGAGGCGATCGATCGCCTGAGAGGGGCGATCGATCGCCAAGCTCTCTGGAATTTTTTTCAAGAGAGCTCGGCTCCCCTCCCCCCTTTCTTCCTTTCTTCTTTCTTCTTTCTTCTTTCTTCTTTCCTGCATACTCCTACAACTATAAACGCAACTTAACTAATTCTTTAACACAATTTCAATGTACACCGCAACCATACATTTCAACATCAAACCACTCGATACTTATACATCTCTATACTCTCGCTCAAAACCGACTCGAGATGCATTTAACATGAAATACGTTTTCACGAAAACGAACTGCATGGATATGTTTAAAAACCAAACATATCCCTATTACCAAACATTTACAAAACAAGTTTTCAGAACATTTAAAAACATCAAAACATAGACCTATCAACTAGTCCAGATCCAAACATCCTATAATATTCTATCTATACAAATATTTTCCTTAAACATTTTCTATCCAAAATAACCCAAAATAACTACATACGTCCCCACGGGTCATGAAACGCCTCGACTGCGCCAGCACACTCCCGCTTTCATTCTTCTTCAACTGGACTCATACTTCAGGAGGAGGAACGCCGTCCTCACCTGTTTCGATGTCCCCTAGACCATACAGACACACTATGAGCTAAAGGCTCAGTAAGTTTCGTAAATGCAATGCATGCTGTGCGTATGAGTTTCAGAAATCATGCAACATTTTCTTTTCATTACGTCGCAGATAGAATGTCACCGAGGTTCAGCCTATTAGATGGAGAGGACACATCCCGCGGTTGGACTGCCCTCTTCACCTAACCGGGGGGGTACCATCGAAACAATAAAAGCAATTAAAAGCATATCCTATAAAAGAACTAATCCTAACTACCCGACCAAAGCATTTAACAAACAAATCATCAAAGATCCTTGACGTGACCTCGATGTACGGTGTAGGCCAATCGGCCAGAGTAAGTCACGAGAACTTACCTCGTGTCCGTTGCAATCTAAGCTCCGTCCACGAGATTTGTTCACCTAAGGCAATTTCACAACATTGTCGTTAAAACGAGTTTAAACCGTTAAATGTCCAAATTTAACGAAACCTTAACTAAGAGAATTTTTCCTAAAATTCTAATTTAGCTCAACGAGGCATTTTATCCAACAATTAACGCTCGATACCTCGACATCACCATTAACGAGTTTTGCCCAAAACTCAAAAATTTCTCAAATCTCTAAGATTCGTCCTAAATCGATTAACTTCATCCAATAACGCTCAATACGTTCATCATATTCACAACTACGACAAACCTATCAACTTCAAATCCTAAATCGCGTTTTTCATAAAACCCTAAACGAAACCCCAACTCTAAAAACTCGCGAAAACCGAAATATAACGCTCTAAAAATATATATTCGTACCTAGGGTTGCGAGAGGAGGAGAACACACGAAGAAAATGAGTCGAACGGAGGATGAATCGTTGATGGAGAGGGAGAACGCCGTTCAGGGAGAAAAAATCACAGGGGAGGCTTCTGGTTCGCGAGGCAGAGAGGAAATGAGGGAGAAGAAAAAAGAGTTTTGTTTTTAATTAACATTTTGACTTTGTAAATTACTGTTTCGTCCTTCCTTTGATTTTCTATTTGTTTCGTCCTTCGTTTCGTTAATTAGCTAATGGTTCGGTTTCTCCAAATTTTCTTATTTCTCCAATAACTTAAACTTATTACCAGGGTTCCATCAAAATTGTCCGTTCGCATTTCGGACCCCATTTACTATCTTTACCAAAGTATTCTTTATATTACGTTAAATGTAATTCTCGTAAAATTATCATTAAACTCCTAAAATTCCTGAAATTTTCTCAAAATCCTTATTAATTATTAGGATCGTAATAACACTTTTTTTTTCACAAAAATGGACTTGATTTGATATATATTCGAAAATACCATCAACATTAAAATATTAATATCCCGTAAAGGTGGGTATTACAGATAGTGGGGAGGTACGTGTGTAACGACCCCTTATCCCAGCAAGATATTGTCCGCTCCGGGGATTGGGCCGCAGCCCAATATCCTCCCCTCACGGCTTTGTTTGGCGAGAACTTCCCGGAAGGTCACCCAACCTGAAATTGCTCTCGCCGAAGCACTTTTAACTTCGGAGTTCTTATGGGATCCGTTGCCAATTGTGCTCCAAAACGCGTCTTGCTATGTTGGGAGGGTCTCTTTACATATGTTTCATTTCCACATACTTCCCCAAGCGATGTGGGATTGTGACGACCCCCTCTTTACGACCCGGGATTCGCCTATACTCGAGTCCGGGATCCATCCACCCCGCAACCCAAGGTTTGCCCCGCAGTCGTACACATACGTACACATTTCATTCGGGTCATCACAACGTGTCACCAGGCAAGTGGTGGTACCCTTTCAGATTGGAAAGTATGAAGACGAAGTGAAGTGCGACGTGGTACCGATGCAAGCTAGTCATATCCTGTTGGGAAGATCGTGGCAATTTGACCGAAGAGTGCAACATGATGGTTTCACCAACAAGTATTCATTCACCCATAAACACAAGCCAATCACGTTAGTACCCTTATCCCTGAGAGAGGTCTTTGAAGATCAAATCCGGTTGCAGAAATCGAGTGAACAAGAAAGAAAAGAGTGGAAACAAGAAAAACCTGAGAGAAAACCGGAGAGTTCATCCATTTCTAAACAAAATCTCTTTGCAACCAAGAGTGATATGAAACAAGACATTACCAACAAACAGCCAATGATCCTTCTCACGTACAAGGAAGATGTTTTGAATACTAATAAGCTAGATTTGTCCCTTCCAAGTTTGGTTGTTTCTCTTTTGCAGGACTTTGAGGACGTATTTCCTGATGAGCTTCCAAAAGGTTTGCCACCCATTCGCGGGATTGAGCACAAGATTGACCTTGTTCCCGGAGCCTCCATTCTGAATCGGCCAGCTTATCGCACCAACCCAGAGGAGACAAAGGAGTTACAACGTCAAGTGGAGGACTTGATGGAAAAGGGGTACGTGAGGGAGAGCATGAGTCTGTGCGCTGTTCCTGTTCTTTTGGTTCCTAAGAAGGATGGAACATGGCGAATGTGCACTGATTGTCGCGCCATCAACAATATCACAGTAAAGTATCGCTTTCCTATTCCTCGTTTAGATGATATGCTTGATGAGTTGCATGGTTCCTGTGTTTTTTCAAATATTGATCTTAAGAGTGGGTATCATCAGATTAGAATGAATGAAGGAGATGAGTGGAAAACGGCGTTTAAAACAAAACATGGATTATACGAGTGGATGGTCATGCCATTTGGGCTAACTAATGCACCTAGTACTTTTATACGCTTGATGAATCATGTTCTGCGTCCGTTTATTGGAAAATTTGTGGTTGTATACTTTGATGATATTTTAATATATAGTTCAAATTTGCATGACCATGTTTCCCATTTGAAGCAGTTTTGAATGTTCTTAGGAAAGAGAAATTGTACGCTAACCAGGGAAAGTGCACCTTTTGCACCGACCAGCTTGTTTTTCTTGGTTTTATTGTTAGCGTGCAGGGAATCCAGGTTGACAATGAGAAGGTTTCCACAATTCAAGACTGGCTAACTCCGACGATTGTTAGACATGTGCGAAGTTTTCATGGACTTGCTAACTTCTATCGGCGATTCGTGAAGGACTTTAGCACTGGGGCTGCACCGCTCACAGATGTGATGAAGAAGAATGTTCCATTCAAGTGGGGCGAGGCACAAGAGGAGGCATTTAAGATTCTGA
Organism: Begonia masoniana; assembly: GCA_022432975.1. Classification (NCBI taxonomy): domain Eukaryota; kingdom Viridiplantae; phylum Streptophyta; class Magnoliopsida; order Cucurbitales; family Begoniaceae; genus Begonia; species Begonia masoniana. The sequence goes on from CM039502.1 coordinate 13,568,151, forward strand.
AATATAAACTTTCGCATGCCCCTTTACTTGCTTTACCTAACTTTGATAAAATGTTTAAGGTTGAGTGTGATGCTTCAGGTGTAGGGATTGGAGCTGTTTTAATGCAGGAACGAAGACCAATTGCATACTTCTGCGAGAAGTTAAACGGCGCAACGCTCAACTACCCGACGCACGACAAGGAGCTCTATGCCGTAGTTCGTGCCCTCGAGACGTGGCAACACTACCTTATGCCAAAGGAGTTCATGATCCGCACCGATCATGAAACCTTGAAGCATTTCAAGAGCCAACACAAGCTGAATAAATGCCATGGTGACACGGGGTCCCTTAGGCAAGGGGCCCGTGTACAACCCACAAATTGCTAGGTTTGTGCTCGATTGTGTGAAAGTGTGCGATATATGATTTAATGAAATAAAATACTAAACTAAATGCATTAAATAAACAAGGAAGCTAATTAGTAGTGTGGCTGAAATATATATGGAGTTAGAGAGAATGAAATGTGCAAGAAATTAAGAGAACAAGATGAAATTAGATGTTAGGGACAAGAGAAAATATAAAGCAAGAAATAAGAAAATAACAAGGAATTTAAAGGTGAGAGTGGGTGCTATGGTGGAACCGAAATGTAGAAGTGAAATGGTGTGCAAAGTGTAGGCAATAAAAAGTAAAATATACCCTTGGCGGATCCGAGGAGCGAGCTTACGGTTTAAGCTCCCGGATTCACGTTTTCCGTGAGGAAAACGACCACCGTAGGCCGGGGATTTTCGTCCTCGTTTCAACTCCCAATGGAGAAGATGAGGGAATGGATAAGAGCTAACCTAGCAACCCAAGCTAGGTTAGCAATGGAGGCTAACTCCTCTTGGTTAAAAGAACCAAGGAAAAACTCTAAGGAAAACCTTGAGAGAATAGAGAAATAGTAGTGTATTGATTTGGGCAAAAGTTCTTTTACACACACCAATGCTATGCTTAAATAGAGAAACCTAGGGTGGATGATTAGGGTTTGGTAGTGGAAGAAAGGATTTGAGCCGTTGATGAAGATCAAGATGAAGGGACAAGATTGCAATCTATGTGCTTCATCCAAGGGTTGAGGTGCTTTCCTTGTTTTGATTGATCAATGGTGCTAAATTGCCATGTCATCCATCCTTGTGGCCACAACCAAATGTACTTGCAAAATTCATACCTTAAAGTTGGGCTCTTCTTTGGGCCATGGCTTTCTTTGGGCTCCATTGGTTGTAGGCCTTTTCCTTGAGTAATTTTGTTGAATTTCTTCAACCCATAATCCACCAACATACATCTAACCCTAACCATTCAATCTAATGCATGCAATGCAAATTATAAAATCCTTACAAAAAGGCTAATGTATGCCAATGAGTTTGAAAATTAAAAATTACAAATTTAAGGCCCGGGAAGACAAATTCCCATAGGGCTGTCGGCAAGCTCCGTGCGAATGCTCCAACGGATGACATGGCAAGGTTTCTCCTCATCCTCCTTAGTCGACTCCCAAGTGAAGTCCATGAGTGAATCGAAACCTGCAAAAAGAGACAAGTCGTTAGAACATTGAACAGTTAAATTTTGTGCCCGGGTTTATGATCTTGTAACGGGCCTCCGAGGCACGTCACATGGTCACTGGTCTGAATTCTTGGTGTCATTCCCATACGTCATCCAGTACAAGAAAGGTAAGGAGAATATGGTTGCTGATGCACTTTCTCGCAGTTATGTTTTAATATCAACCTTAGATGCTAAATTACTTGGATTCGAACATATCAAGCAGCTTTACATTGATGATGTTGATTTTGGAGAATGTTTGTGACAGCCCCCGACCCGATCGGGGTTCGAAGAGCCATCACTCCGGAACATTCAAAACGGAGACTATTTTTTTTATAAACAGAGCAGACTGGACCTTTAAAAACAAACCCTTAAAATTTTACAGAGAGAGGGAACGTTCTCTGGAATTAAAAGTGAAACGGGGAAACGGTTAAAATCAGACTATAGAACAAATGACAGAAGGGAAAGCAGGGAAACTGGAACACTTAAGGATTTGGACGTAAACCTTCTCTAGACGAGTGCAGGGAGACAGGGAGAATTGCAAACGAGGAGACAGAAATGGACGACTTGACATGCAGTGGGAAACCAATAAAATGGAAAACAAAACTGGAAGTCATGCCAGAAGAAAGGCTACAGTGAATGACGGGGTCGGGTGATGTAGGGCAAAAAAAGTAAATAAACTGGGCGGAAGACGTAAACTACAAGCAGAAGTGGACTGTTCACCGGTAGAGGTGAACTGGGCGGAAGATGTGGGTGACGTCAAGCGGAAGACGTAAATAAACTGGGTGGGCGATATAGACTAGCGGTGGATGTGAATAAGACAAAAGTGAACAGTGACAGCGGCATATGTGAATTAAAATAGAAACAACAGAAACAGCGGTAGAAGTAATTTTAAAAGCAGCGGTGGATGACGGCATAAATGCACTGTTCACCGGTGGAAGTGAACTACAGGCAGAAATGAGTTCACCGGTGGATGTGAACTACAGACAGAAATGAGTTCACCGGTGGATGTGAACTACAGATAGAAATGAACTGTTCACCGATGGATGTGAACTACAGACAGAAATGAGTTCACCGGTGGATGTGAACTACAAACAGAAATTTGACAACTTTTAACAAGAAGACATACGAACAGGGAGCATAAAAACAGATGGCATAAAAGTTTCAAATTCTAAAAAAAAACGATTCAGAACATGATTTTCGGGCATAACAGAAAACATGACAGGAGTTTAAGAAATCAAACTGCATGGATAACTTTAAAACCAGAGACCATCCATGCACAGACCAATAGAGAGAACTCAAGGCAGTTCCAGAATATTTCAAAATATACATACAACTGTCAAATACAGAGGTTTAAAAAACTTAAACATCAGAACCTATACATTATCCAAATTTCCAACAGAATCCCAACGGAGTTTTAAAACAAAACCAATAGAATCCCAGTAGAGTTTACAGACATGAACTTTACTTTAAAAACTTAAACCTCGGGACAGAAATATATCTGGCTGCAGCAACCAACCCCCGCAAGCTCGTGCCACTTACAACCTATTCCTCGGCCTGAGGCACAAAGTCCTCATCCACGGGATCCGTACCTACTACATGGAGTTCATCTATGAGCCTAGAGTTCAGTAAGAACATATAATGTAAAATGATGCACGTGCTATGCATGAACATTTTCAAATACATGAACATTACATTATATTTTACTGGACAGAAAAATATAAGTGGGAAGAAGAGCTGGCGCAACAAGAGTACATGCCACAACAGGACATAACAGGAGTACATGACAGGATGCCAGTCCTGTTTCTTCAATAATGTCCAATTTCTTCAATAAAATCTAATATTCATATTTTTCTTGAGCAATAGTTATTCTAAATTATATACTCAAATATGGATTTTATCCTTAAGATCCTCAAATTGGTTTTTCTTTTACTCATCTATCTCCTCAAGACTTTAATAGTTCATTAATAAAATATCAACTCTAAATTTGCTTGAATAATGAAGATTTTAAATTGAATATATATAAATTTCATCTATAAACCTCAATGTCATCTTGATTAACTTCCTTATAGAAATATCCTCAAAATTTCAAGAATTTCTTTAAGAGAGTCTAAACTACATAATTCCTTGAACAATGTTTATTTAAATTAAATACCTAAATATACATTTCATATTTAAGACCTCAATTTAACCTCAATCAATTATATCTTCAAAATCTAATTATTCATGATAATCAATATAACTCTCATGCTTACAGATATAATGATCTCTCTATATATTCTCGAAACAATTTCAAACAACTACTTTCTCAAATTTAAATTCTTATTTAATGACTTTGATTTCTATCTGATAAACTATATCCTCACAATTTAGTTTGCAACTACAATTTCATCCTTATAGTTCTTCAAATAATTAACGTTCTAATTACACACTTGAATGTAAATATCATATTTAGGTTCTTCAAATTAATTTAATAAACTATAGCCTCAATTATTTATCAAATATTATCTAATTCCTACGTTTCCAAACAAAATCATTATAAACTATGCACTTGAACACATAATTCATTCCTAGATTTCTCGACTTCACTTCAATCAATTAAAATATCAAAATTTCAAAGTCATCTATTATAACTCTATATCTATGTTCCCTCGAACAAAGATATTCTAAATTGTTAATTCTATATCCTCAAGAGTTTTTCATAATTGCTCCACTAATTTTAACTTTTATATATCTCTATAACAATAATCATTTCAAATTAACACCCACATATATATATTTTGAACCTAAGGTTCTCAAATTTTCTTTAATCGACTATATTCTTCAAGATATACTAATTTCTTAAATAAAGTCTAATTTCTATATTTTCTCAATCAAGCAACACTAAATACTTAGAAGGTAAAATTCATACATTAAATCCTCAACTTATATCTAACTATATTTCAAATATTTGTCAAATAGAATCTAACATTAATGTTTTCTCAAAATTTTCTTATATTAAACATTTCAATATAAGATCCTCAATACTTCCAATACCTATTAGTCAATTATATCATCAAATCATATTTAACACCAAACTTTTTCTTATCCCATAATTATTATAAATTCTCAAATCACTTAATTTCTCATCCTTAACTATTTTTAGATGACATCTATTTTCTTGAGTAATGATCAACTTAAAATTCCCACTTCATTATAAATCTATACATAATTTCTTCCAATTACATGGATCTCATAAAACCTCAAAATAAAATCTAATATCATTTATAATTTTTCAAATTAAGACACAATCTTTAAATTTCTGAACTAAATCGTAAGATATATTCTAGCATCCTTTGTTTTATCCAAAATCATCAACTTCTCATTGATCAACTATGTGCATATTAATCTTGAATCAAATTTAACTTCATATTCTTACTAAAATCTTCAAATTTAAATTGAAGTTTGTTATTTAACAAACTGTCAAAATCAGATTTTTGAAATTTGATTTAAAAATAGATCTGAAGAATCTGATCAGATGAGATTTAATCTACAATTGACTTATAGTTTGTTTAAAAACTTAAAATAGATCTGGAAAATCTAATAAGATGAAATTATCTTAAAAAATTATTTTCATAAATATATTCTAAAAACTATTTTTTTAGATTTTATGATTAATCAATAAATTTGATTTATTAGATTAATCAATAAATTTGATTTATTAGATTAATCAACTGCTAATGAAATCTAGTAGATTTAATTAGTTAAGATTTATTTTTTTACCAAAAAAAACCTCAGTTTTGGTTTTTTTTAACGAAAATCTTAAACTTTCAATCATAACAATTCAAACTTTAAACTATTAAAAACCTAACAAAACAAACCCTGCCGGTCGGCCGATCTCCGTTCGTTCTAAAAAAATGCCACAGAACGGACGACCGTTCTTCGACAAATAGTCGTCTGTTATTTTCAATACCACGTGACACTTGACATGTCAGATTGGACACACAAGTTGGATGTGAACACCCTCCGTTGCACGTGCGGTTTACGGTGCTCACAAACGGTTGGCTATTTCCGGAGACCAGCCGATCGTTCTCACCACACAACCGACCGTTCTTCCTGAACAGCCGCCCGTTCTGCGAGAACAACCAACTGTTCTGGGATATTGTCCCTCTGTTGGTAAACTTAGGGTAGAGAACGGTCGGACTTTCCACGGAAGGGCCGACCGTTCTAGAGAACAGTCTCTGACTCGTGACTAACTAATTGTCACGGGTGTTAGTGATTTTCTACACCCTAACGCAAGTGCACGTGTCGCTAACGAAGTAATAAAGTAAGTAAAAGTCGATCTCACGAGGATATTTTTAATCAAATTAATATTGCTATAAATTTCTATAAAATAAAGATGGAAATATTGAACTTAATTAAATAAGGAATGATGAACTAAAATTACTCGAAATTAAATAAGACTACAAATGAAAATAATTTTAAAAGATAATTATGGGAAAAGCCTTGGTTATGGTTGATTTCCTCTTTACATGCAATTATTACTGGTGCTACAGCAATACTACAACATTAGTCACAGCACAGCAAGAATTCATAATAATTCTAGGGTTCCGTCGAATTGCCTAGGTAAATTCATTTCAGAATTTTCTTTTCGAGTTTGAAAAGAAAAAAAACTTAATTTGAATTTACGCGTAAACCTATTCTTAACGCCAAATAAATTAATGTTAGCTACTTTGCAACAATTTTAATTTATTTAATTACTCATGCATCTTCAATTCCTATTTACCTATCGATACAATAAAAATATGTGAAAATAAATTTGCCTATCGACACAATTCGTATTATGCAATAAAAATCATGAGCAATCGTGCAATAAAAAATATGTAGCATTCAATAGATCAGAATAAAAACATATAAAGAGTACTCTTTTGCCTAACCAAGATTAAAAAAATTTAGCCTAAAATCATAATGGTAAAACTAGAAATAATAATATTCATAAAAACATAAACAGTAAAGAGAAAAAGAAGAAAGCTAAAAATTGTCGTCGGTTCCCTTGTTGCAGATCCAGAGCTCTCCTCATTTTTTATTCACTGTAGCAGCCAAAATATATAATCGTCCTTCTTTTCTCTCTCCAGTCTGTTCCTTTCTTTTCTCCTTCTAATCCTCGGATTCCCTTGATCAACGGCTTATCATAATGATAAAATAACGGTTTATTGTTATGGTAAAATCTTCTTGATTTGTTCTTTATTGTCATCCGTTCTTCTAAGTCGTCCACTGCTATTTGTCGACTACTGCTTTGTCATCTGATTTCATTTGTCGACCGTTCTCTGTCATCCATTTTATGTTCTCCATTTTCATTTGTCATCCGTTTTCTGTCATCCATTTTATGTTCTCCATTTTCATTTGTCATCCGTTTTCTGTTCTGTCATCAGATTGCTGTCATCCTTTCTTCTATTTGTCGACTGCCATCCGATTGTTGCTCTGTCATCCGATTGTCATTTGTCATCCATTTTTAGTCATCCATTTTCATTTTCGACCCTTCTCTGTCATCCGATTTTATCTACCATTTTTTGTCATCCGATTGGCCTCCTTTCTCTCCATTATCTTCTCAAAATATTCCAATCACGGTTCCTTGATTAGATTCTTTTATTTTTGGTAATCATCATCTCTGTGATTTGCTTTTTCTTCTTCAGCATTTAAATTGATCTTCCCGCTATTAATTTCATATTCAAATAAGAAAATATAAACTTCGAATTAATGAGAAAGATCTGCTTTTAATAGATAATATGCATGAAATATATTAAATTAAATCAAGACATTGATTCTGCAGCATTATGTAGCAATTGTAATAAATTCTACCAATTTCTTCTTGAACTCACTCAAATCATACAAGTTAAATTACCAAAAAAAAGTATAAAATAACTCTAAATTTAGAGTTATCAAATACCCCCAAACTTAAACCATTACTCGTCCTCGAGTGATGCAAAACAAATTCAAAAATAAATAACTTTCCAAGGTAACATTAACCAATATCATGTAATTTTCAAAATATCTCGAAACTCATAAATTATTGAAAAATTTCACTATCACAATTAAAATCAACCAATATAGATTTATTTCCCAATGAACTAATTTTCAAAGTGCGTGTGTGCTCAAACTCCTCTTAAATTGCTTAGTTCAACCATCAAAACTAAACATCACAATGAATATAATAGAATACCAATTCTTCAATGTTTTTCCTAACTCAATTAGCTTTCAAAGGTTCTTCTTTTTGATAAAACACAACTAAGCAAGGGGGATATAAAATTTTTGTATTGACTTTCTCTATAAGTCACACTACCTTTTTACGCGATTGACAACATTGGTTATGAAGACCTCCAATTACTCAGTAGTGTCACCTAAAGATACATACTCATATAAAATAATAGAGGAGTATAGTCAATAATTATGCAACGGAGTTCCTCCCAAAGTTCCTTTAATTTATTTCTATCCATCGAGTATCCAAACGGCTCACTCAAAATTGAAAGCAGATTATGAAATTGCAATTTTTTTTTTCAAATAGCCTTTTATTTCTAATTTCTTTCGTCAAACATTGAATTGTTGTCATTTACATATAATTGTAAAGTCTAGTCATGATGATATTCCTAAGCAATTAACGGGAGTTTGTGTGTTAGGGGAAATAAGCTCACCGGAGTAAATCTTCATTGATTTCTAATAATATGTGATACTGATATTATTCAATAACTTACTTCATTAGGAGATATTTGAAAATTGTATTATTCTGATCCAAAAACTAACAGTCAAAAAAAAAATTAAACAACCAAATTAAACAGTAAAAAACAGTTAACAATTTCTAAGCACTATCCCTTCTAGTTTATTACCCCCAAACTTAAAGATTGGCAGTGTCCCCACTGCCAAAGAAAATATACTGCGAACAAAAAGAGGGGCAAAGAACTTCCTTGGGTAATTATGCTCCTATGTCTGATTCAGAGTCTGAGTTCTGGAGCAACGGTGTGGGGAAAGGAGGGAAGATTGGTCGGGGCTCCTCAGCAGACCTTGTCAAACTTGCTGCCAATGCTTTATCTTGGAGGTGACTGTAACGCTAAAAGGTTTTACTCTTTCGCTTTAGACTCTTCAGGGATTCTGACATCAATTGTGCTTCCCCAACTTCATCCCAATATAGCGGAGATCTGCACTTTCGTCCATATAATGCCTCGTAAGGTGTCATGCCTATTGTTGCCTGAAAACTGTTGTTATAAGAAAATTCTACCAAGGACAAGTATTTGCTCCATGAACCTTGAAAGTCTAATACACATGCACGGAGCATATCCTCCAATGTTTGAATAGTCCTTTCGGATTGTCCATCTGTTTGAGGATGGAAAGTTGTGCTAAAACTAAGTTGTGTTCCCATAGCCTTGTGCAAACTTTTCCAAAACTTAGATGTAAATCTGGAGTCTCGGTCTGAAATTATGGTGCTTGGAACTCCATGCAGTCTAACAACTTCGTGCACATACAACTCAGCCAGTTGATCCATCGAGTATATTATCTTCATTGGCAGAAAGTGAGCAGATTTGGTTAAACGATCAACTATTACCCAGATTGCATCGTAACCCTTAGCTGTTCTAGGTAATCCTATAACAAAATCCATAGTTATTTGTTCCCATTTCCATTCAGGAACTGGTAAAGGTTGTAATGTTCCAGCAGACCTCTGATGTTCAGCTTTGACTTGCTGGCAGATCAGGCATGACTCTACATACTCCGCCACACTTCTTTTCATACTTGGCCACCAATAATGTTGCTTGAGATCTCTGTACATCTTCGTACTTCCGAGATGAACAGAAAGTCTAGAAGAATGTGCCTCAGATAGGATTCCCTTTCTAAGTTCAGTATCAGCCGGTACAAACCATCTATTTCGAAACTTGAGAATTCCATCAACCGAGCAGTTGAAATCCGACTTGTCAGTAGAATCCATGCACATCTTGTACTTATTACATTCGGTGTCATTCATTTGAACTTCCTTTATTTTCTCCAAAATAGTTGGCCTTAAAGATATGGCCGAAAGCATGGCTGACACACTAGACACAGCTTCCAGGTTAAATCTTTGGAATTCTGTCTCTAAAGCTATCGGTATGTCTAGAATCAATGTAGAGACTGAAGAAGTCACTCTACTCAAAGCATCGGCCACTACATTGGCCTTGCCAGGGTGGTACTTAATCTCAAAATCATAATCTTTGACAAACTCTAACCACCTACGTTGCCTCATATTCAGTTCTTTTTACGTGAAAATGTATTTCAGACTCTTATGATCCGAAAATATCTCACAAGTTTGTCCATACAAGTAGTGCCTCCAAATCTTTAATGCACAAACCACAACAGCTAATTCTAAGTCATGTGTAGGGTAATTCTTTTCGTGTACTTTTAACTGCCTAGAAGCATAAGCTATAATCTTTCCATCTTGCATCAAAACACAACCAAGCCCGACCTTGGAAGCATCACAATAAATACTGAATTTACCATTTTCGACAGGAAGAGTCAATATTGGAGCATTGGTTAGTTTCTGTTTCAAAGTCTGGAAACTGGATTCGCATTCCCCTGTCCAAGCATACTTTATGTTTTTCCTTGTTAGTTGAGTGAGGGGTGTGGCAATCTTTGAAAATCCTTCGATAAATTTTCTATAATATCCTGCAAATCCAAGGAAACTTCGAATATCCGTGGCATTCTTCGGTTGTGGCCACTCCTTAACTGCTTGAACTTTGGCTGGATCGACAGATATTCCATCTCCAGAGATCACGTGGCCAAGAAAGTGAACTCTATCCAACCAAAACTCACACTTGGAAATCTTAGCATAAAGCTGGTGCTGCCTTAGTAATCCTAACACCAAACCCAAATGCCTTGCATGCTCATCCTTAGTTCTAGAGTAGATTAGGATGTCATCTATGAATACAATGACAAACTTGTCCAAATACTCACGAAACACCTTATTCATGAGATCCATGAAGGCTGCGGGTGCATTTGTCAAAGCAAAAGACATAACCAAAAACTCATAATGTCCATACCTTGTGCGAAAGGCAGTCTTTGGGATATCTTCAGATTTAACCTTCAGCTGGTAATAACCGGATCTAAGGTCAATCTTAGAGAAAACTCTTGCACCCTTAAGCTGGTCAAATAAGTCATCAATCCTCGGCAAAGGGTACTTGTTCTTGACAGTTAACTTATTCAATTCTCTATAATCAATGCACATACGCATTGATCCATCTTTCTTTTTGACAAAAAGGACTGGTGCACCCCACGGTGAAAAGCTAGGGCGTATGAACCCTTTCTCCAACAAATCCTCCAACTGTTTCTTTAATTCTTTAAGTTCTGTTGGTTCTAGTCTATACGGATTTTTAGACACAGGCTCGGCGCCGGGGTAAACATCTACCACAAATTCAATTTCCCTATCTGGTAGCAAGCCAGGAAGGTCATCTAGGAATACTTCCGGAAAATCCTGGACAACTAAAATATTTTTGGGGCTCGCTTTTCCTACTAGTTGTGTGTCTAAAACACTGGCCAAAAAACACAAATATTCCCTGCACGGAGAGGGTCTATAATTGACAGAGGTCATCACAGTCATTTCCTTACTCTTCTTCAGAGCTCGAAAGGTATGGTTTAAACCATCAGGGGGTTGAAAACTAACAACTCCAGTCCTACAATCTATTGTGGCATAATGCTTAAACAACCAATCCATTCCTAGGATCACATCAAATCCCATTATGTCCATAACAATGAGATCAGCTGGAAAATTCATGTTTCCTACTAATACAACACTATCAGGCATCATTTGATTGGAGTGCATGCGCTCACCAGAGGGTAATGCTACGTTAAACACATGCTCAGAAGAAGTGAACTGTACATCTAACTTATCAGCAAATGCAGAGGCTATAAAAGAATGTGTTGCACCCGAATCTATCAAAGTAAAAGCAGGTATAGAGTTAATCAATATAGTATTTGACACTACAGCAGGGTGGTCCTCATCACCTGACTCCATCATGGAGAATATTCTTGGTTTAATCTTGGCAGGTCCGCCCTTTAAAGCTGGGCAGTCTCTGTTGATATGACCGACTTTGTTACAGTTGATGATTCTAGGCTTTGGGCAATCCCTGAACGAGTGTCCGACCTCTTCACAGTTAAAACACTTATTCGTCCCAAATCTACACTCGCCTGGGTGATTCTTCGTACACTTCGGGCATTGAGGAAACGTCTTGGTATTTGGTACTTTCTTTCCTATTCCTTGACTATACTAGCCTTCATTGTGCCTCTTCACTCCTCTCTGCGGTTGTGGTTGAACAAACTTTCTCGGGGTTTCCTTTGGTCCATCACACTTCAACTCAGCTTCTTCCACCTCCAATGCTGTGGACACAACATCACTAAAAGGAAAACCTTTAAAACCCGAAAACTTGACCCCTCTGTACATTTCTGGTTTCAGTCCATTCATGAATTGAAACACCTTATCTTCATTTCGGTGGACAAGGTGTCCAGCGAACCTGGACAGAGACTCGAATTGTCTAACATATTCAGCCACAGACCCTGTCTGCTTCAAGTTCAAAAACTCTACTTTCTTTGCAGCCTGGACTGTGCTGTTAAAATATTTCTCATAGAAGATGTCCCTGAACTACGACCAGGACATCGCCAAAACATCGGTGGTGGTCTCGATTGTCTCCCACCAAAGTTGAGCATCACCAGCAAAATGGAACGTGGCCAACGTGACTTTGTCTCCTTCACTAACATTGGCACACCGGAACATGCTTTCGATCCTCCTCAACCACTCTTCAGCAACAATCGGGTTTGATGATTTTCCATCAAACGTGGGCGGCTGAAGCCTCCGGAATCGGTCTCCTGAATGTTCATTGCTAGAACCCGAGTTGGCACTTCCTTGTACTTCTCGGTTCAGCAACACTCCTAACTGATCGGACTGCTGACGCACTAAGTCTGTTTGCTGACGTACCAAATCTGTAAGTTGTCTAATAACACTAGATTCCTCCTCACTCCTCAAGTTTGACATTTCCCTCGGTATTCTAGATCTTCCTAGGCGTCTGGCCATTGTACTAAATTCCTGTACAGGGTTAATTACACTCTTAAGTATCTAATAGCTAAGGTTAACATAAACACTTACAGTTGTTGAAGTACTTCCATGCGACGGTTGGCACTGATGAGTAATCTTTTGAACGATTTAACTGAATGTCTCTGATACCATAATGTAACGCCCCGAGTTATCTGAACCCGGTTCGTTACACAGAAGCCCGTACATGACTAAGAAATTCCAACTGTATTAATATTACTATTATTATATATATATATTTTTTTAACTTTGCTCAACATTCAGCATTTGACATAAGCTAAAATCTCAAAACATTTAAAAACTTGTAGCGGAAATCATTTGGACAGCAATAGAGTTAAACAAAACTATGAACGTTGTTTGAAGTGTAAGAAATAATCGGCTAAAAAGAAATAGAGGTTTAAATCGTGAAATATTTGGAAAGTCGCAGAAGTCAAATGCATCTGCCGATGGATAAAGTCAACGGAAGAAGCAGAAAAAGGCTTCTACCGATGACGTAGACCAGAAGAGTTGGAAACAAAAGACATCTCTCGGTGGACTGCATCTACCGATGACGTCAGCCGACTAAATTACTTATTCAACATCTACCGATCGCAAAGCGACAAAACCTATTACCCACTCGTACCGGTAGTGCAAAATCTACATCTTCCGATAGCATTGAACCTACATCATCCGATGGCTTAACTGAAGACATCTTCCGATAGAATTAAACCTACATCGTCCGATGGCTTAACTGAAGACATCTTCTGATAGGATTAAACCTACATCATCCGATGGCTTAACTGAAGACATCTTCCAATAGACAACATAACTATAATTCAACATCTCCCGATAGACATCATCTAACGATAGAAGACAGGGCGACATTTCAACTATTTCTTGCTATGCCAACACAACTTAAGTACAGAAAGAATTTACTTATTTCACTGAGACCATTCAGAAATAACTCGAATCATTGCACCACTCAAATCCAGTAAAAACCAACATTAGAAAAAAAAACTCAACAGAATATCATTATCTGAAAATCTCACAACGTATTCAAAGTATCAAACCTCTCCTAACATGAAAACTCAACATACTTAAATTAAAACACTGTCAACTGAAACTTCACACTAACTGACATCTGTTAAATTGCCTCATCAAGTACCAGATCCGTGGCATGAATGTGCTCTTCCAACCAGCCTATCCATCAACAAGCTTGGAGAATTCACCTGCTGTTACTTCCTCACCTACATCACAAAACTCATCTATTAGCCTAATGCTAAATAAGCGAAGTGATAATGAAATGATATGCTGAAACTTAAATCCTAATTATGCAGTTTCTACTTTCTCATCTCAGTTGCACATTCGTTCATTCACTGATCTGATCCCTCGATTCCCTTGGGAGTGGGATCAATTCTCCCAATGTTATACATCTTCTTCATCAGTTAAGGGGTGGATGAATTCCCTTAACAGCTGTTCTGATCCCTCAGTTCCCTTGGGAGTGGGATCAGTTCTCTCAATGTTATAAATCCTCTTCATCAGTTAAGGGGTGGATTAGTTCCCTTAACAGCCAATGCATTTCAATCTGTACCTGCCTTTCCATAACATTACATGAAAGTTCATTTTCGTGTTCTTTAAAAAAAAACATGATGCATGACATACAGGAAATACTCAAACATGCATACACCTAGTATTCTGTGATGTAGGCCCGAAAGCACACACAATACTTCACTTACCTGGCTCTCTTGGAAATGCTTGGTTTCAACTACTCCAGAAGCTCGCTCACCTAGAGTCATGACAGTACATTAATCCAACTCTCACTAAAACTTACTAAAATCAATAAAATGCTTAAGGAAACAGATTGAAACTCTGCTACCCGTGCATTTCCATTTATCACCAAGAACCCGAACCTACCCTTAATCACAGCATCCTCAAATCTCCACATTGTATTATTTCAGTTATCTAATCGCTAAAAAGCAAGAAAGCTAGGAAAACTCACCTAGATTGAAGGAGAATCGGGCGAGAGAATCGCCTAGAGAGCTTTACTGCTCGAGCTGAAAACTGAAAGAGGGAAATAGGGGATAGTGGCGGCTATGGTGTATTAACACTTCCCTTAAATACATTACCCGTTCTTAAAACCTCACTTTACATAAATGCCCTTGCTTAGTCACTCACTAACTTAATAAATAATTCCCCCTAATTATTTCATAAAATGCACATCATATTTGATAAATTAAATTTGGTTTAGCGGAACCGGGTGCTACATTTTTCTTCCTCATCAGTGCCCTCTCCCTCTGGTTTATTGAGAGCAATTCTTTTCACTGCTAAGGGGGTAATGCCTGGTGCAGGAGCAAGCTTTTCTTCCTGTTCATTGTATGCTACTCTCTCAAGTTCACACAGTCCTGATATCAAAGAAGAAAAAAAAAACTGCCCCATTGGCTTCAACGCATTAGCACAGATATTTCTATATATAATTGTACCAATATTAATGCGTTGCCTAGTTAAAATACAGTAAAGCAAAACTGCTCATTCCCTGGTCACATGCTGGCCATGGGAGGAAGGGAATAATCTGCTCTTAAGGAAGTGGTACCAAACCTTGGCTGCCAGTAATAATTGAATTCGAGGGAGGGAGAATGACCCCGTCTTAGAGACAGCCCATTCTGTATCTGGTTCTGCAATTGCTTTCAGCACAGCCCGCAAAAAAGGTGGTGAAAGATTGTCGGCATGGGCATAAAACTCACAAACTAAATTCATGATGATTGCTTCTGGCCGCGAATAGAATCTTGCCCAATTCCGTTCCTGGATGATGGAGGTCACGTACGTCGGATATTTTA
Source organism: Begonia masoniana (assembly GCA_022432975.1). Taxonomy (NCBI): domain Eukaryota; kingdom Viridiplantae; phylum Streptophyta; class Magnoliopsida; order Cucurbitales; family Begoniaceae; genus Begonia; species Begonia masoniana. Next base: position 13,583,580 of record CM039502.1, read on the forward strand.
CAAAAATGCCCTCCGTAGATACAAAGCCTTTTTCTGCTGCAAAGATTTTCTACCGCATTCCTTGCTCGTGACGCAGCTGAGAGGCTTCGGATATGAATCGTGGTTGAGTGGATTGCTCGGTAGCCTTCTTTCCAAAACTTTTTGACCTCATGGTGATACGTTGTATTCTGAAAAGGGAGAGGAAATGTCGAGAGAGATAGATTGGGTTTTGAAGGATTGCTGCAGCGGCATTAGGGCTTCAGGAGAGAAAAGTAGCAATCTGAAAATAAAAGAGAGGGAAAAAGTTTTTATTAAGGCGGATAATTCGACCGAAGTGATTCACTAATCGGTTAGTGTCTTCGACCGAATTTCCCACTAATACCATCGACCAATCCGAATTTCCCACTAATACCATCGACCAAATGATTCACTAATTGGTCGATGTCTTCGACCGAATTTCCCACTAATACCATCGACCAAATGATTCACTAATTGGTCGATGTCTTCGACCGAATTTCCCACTAATACCATCGACCAAATGATTCACTAATTGGTCGATGTCTTCGACCGAATTTCCCACTAATACCATCGACCAAATGATTCACTAATTGGTCGATGTCTTCGACCGAATTTCCCACTAATACCATCGACCAAATGATTCACTAATTGGTCGATGTCTTCGACCGAATTTCCCACTAATACCATCGACCAAATGATTCACTAATTGGTCGATGTCTTCGACCGAATTTCCCACTAATACCATCGACCAAATGATTCACTAATTGGTCGATGTCTTCGACCGAATTTCCCACTAATACCATCGACCAAATGATTCACTAATTGGTCGATGTCTTCGACCGAATTTCCCACTAATACCATCGACCAAATGATTCCACTAATACCATCGACCAAATGATTCACTAATTGGTCGATGTCTTCGACCGAATTACACACTAATGCCTTCAACCGAATATAAACAACAGAATCAAGATATAGAAACAAACAAAAAAAAACAAAAGGATATCAGAAATTGGTTTGTCTTCCAATAAGCGCTTGATTTTTAAGTCTTCAGCCTGACTTTCTCATACTTCAAGTTTCTATGCTGTCCTCGAGAGTAATTGAGACAATTTTTGTCAATTTTTCTCCATGATAAAGCTTTACTTTCTGTCCATTTACCTTAAAATTTCTGCCACTCTTTTCATCAAGTAACTCCAGTGTACCGTATGGGAATACTTCCATGATTTCAAATGGTCAAGACCATCTAGATTTAAGTTTACCTAGAAACAGTTTCATTCTTGAGTTGAAAAGTAACACCTTCTGTCCCTTCTCAAAGACTCTTTGCTGAATTTTTTTATTATGCCATTTTTTTACCTTTTCTTTATAAATCTTTGAATTCTTGTAAGCTGTCATTCTCAATTCTTCTAACTCTTGCAACTGTAAGAACCGATTCCTTCCTGCTTGCTGTAAATCCAAGTTCAACGTTTTCAATGCCCAAAAGGTCTTGTGTTCTAACTCTACATGTAGATGGCAAGCTTTTCCATAGATTATGTTGAATGGAGTAATGCCAAGAGGAGTCTTAAATGCTGTTCTGTACGCCCATAATGCATCGTCTAATTTCAGTGACCAATCTTTCCTGTTCGGATTCACCACCTTCTCCAGAATCTATTTCACTTCCCTGTCAGATACTTCTGCTTGGTCATTGCTCTGATGGTGGTATTCTGTAGTCACCTTATGTCTAACTCCATATTTACTTAATAACCCAGTGAAGGCTCTGTTGTAAAAATGAGATCCTCCATCACTGATAATTGCTCTGGGAGTTCCAAACCTTGTGAAGATGTTTTTCTGCAAAAACTTCAGAACACTCTTCCCTTCATTGTTTGGCAGTGCTGCAGCTTCTACCCATTTAGAAACATAATCAATAGCCAAAAGTATGTATTGGTTTCCATGAGATGCTGAAAAAGGTTCCATGAAGTCTATTCCTCAGACATCAAAGACTTCGATTTCCAGGATGTTGGTCAGTGGCAACGCATGCTTTCTGGATATGTTCCCTGTTCTCTGGCATCTGTCACAATTTTGAACAAAATTATTAGCATCTTTAAAAAGGGTAGTCCAGTACAAACCTGATTGCAAAATTTTTTCTGTTGTACGTGTTCCTCCATAATGGCCTTCGTATGATGCTGCATGGCATTGTTGCAGCACTTGGTTCATTTCTTCCTCTGGTATACATCTTCGCAGCAACTGATTCGCGCACTGTTTGAAAAGGAATGGCTCATCTCAAAAATATCGCTTCACATCTTTCAAGAACTTCCTTTTCTGCTGATAATCTAGGTCGGAAGGGATGATATCACTCACAATATAATTAACAAAGTCTGCATACCAAGGCACTGGAGACACATCCAGTTTCAACATTTGTTCATCTGGGAATGTTTCCTTGATATTTTCTCCGAGTTGCTATTCGCTCACATTTTCCAGTCTAGATAAATGATCTGCAACTTGGTTTTCGCATCCTTTTCTGTCACAGATTTCCAGATCAAACTACTGAAGCAGTAACCCCCAACGGATTAATCTTGGTTTAGCATCCTTCTTTGCAACCAAGTACTTGATTGCTGCATGATCGGTATACACAATAACCTTGGTCCCTATTAAGTATGATCTGAACTTATCGAATGCAAACATCACTGCCAGTAGTTCTTTCTTAGTAGTTGTGTAATTCCTTTGAGCTTCATTTAGGGTTTTGCTAGCATAATAGATGGAGTGGAACACTCTGTCTTTCTTCTGTCCCAGCACTACTCCCACAACATAATCACTTGCATCACACATCAGAATAAACGATGAAGTCCAATCAGGTGCTGCTATTACTGTAACGCCCCAAAATTTTATAACTCGGTTCGCTACTCATAATGCTGAACAGAACTAAGACGATCTGGGAAGGGTTTTAAACTTCACTCCACGGTCAAAATTCGACTTTTATAAAATAAAAAGTAAGACATTAAAACTTGCAGCGGAAAAATATTTGTATAAAACAGGGTTAAAACAAATCACTAAAACAATTCTTATATAACTGTTAGATGATAGAAACCATCGGCCAAAAAGAACCGAGGACATAAAGGTTTTAAATATATTTAAATGTCTTAAAATTTCAAACACAACCTCCGCCAAAAAGTCCCAGCGGTAGAAGCAGAAATAGAAGAATTCTTCCGCCAAACAGTGTCAGCGGCGGAAGCAGAAATAGAAGACTTCTTCCGCCAAATAGTGTCAGCGGTGGAAGCAGAAACAGAAGACTTCTTCCGCCAAACAGTGTCAGCGGTGGAAGTAGAAACAGAACACATCTTCCGATTGACAACGTCTACCGATAGACAATATCTACCGATGGACAACAACTACCGATAGACAACTTCTACCGATAGACATCATTTACCAATAGACAACAGAACAATGCATCAACCATTTACACTCTAAACGAATGAACAACTCTAACTGTTAAAAGAACTTGTAAATTTTTGTAAACATTCAAAACAACTTGAATCCTCAACTTACTAAAAATCCAGAAAAATAACTCCCAACAAAATCCCACGTTTTATCCTCAGAATCATTTCAAAAGTACAACGAAACATTTAAAACTATCACTACTATCAGAAATACTAAAACTACCAATGTCATTAAAATTCTCAGCATAGTTAAACTAAACAATTGTTCGCTAAACTTTCACGCCTAATGCCACAAGTTAAACCACCTCATCCGTTTACCAAGTCGACGCATGAATATACTCCTCCAACCAGCCTAGTCCCCATCATGCTCAGAGAACACACCTGCTGACACTTCTTCACCTACATCACAAAACTCATCTATTAGCCTAATGCTAAATAAGTAGAGCAATAATGTAATGAAATGCTGGAACATAAATCCTATTCATGCAGTTTCTACTTTTGCAACTCAGTTGAATTCATAATCGTTCTCTGCTGATCTGATCCTTCTGTCCATTGGGAAGTAAATCAATTTTTCCAAAGTCACACATCCTCTAACTCAATTAAGGGGCAGATTAGTTCCCTTAATAGCTGATTTGATCCTTCTGTCTATTGGGAAGTGGATCAGTTTTCCCAAAGTCATACATCCTCTAACTCGATTAAGGGGCGGATTAGTTCCCTTAATAGTTGATCTGGTTAATTCTTTTCATGCCTTACCATGCCATTACATGTAAATTCATTTTCGTAAGCTTTCAAAACAACTGTGATACATGACGTACTGGAAAACATACAAAACATGCATAAATTTTACTGTTTTGTGATGTAGGCCCGGAGGCGCACACAAACTCTACTTACCTGGTCTCCTGAAAACTTGGTTGAAGTCTACCTCGGGAGTTTGCTCAAACCTAAAAATCATAAATCGAGCATTAATTAAATCTTCACTAAGCTTCATTCTAACAATCCAGAAATCTAAGGAAACTAATTTGGGAGCTCTGTTCAAAGTGCATTCCTGATTCATCTCAAAACCGAGACTATCCCCACATACGTCATTCTCAAAACCCACCTCTACAATCCCCTCAATCATCGATAATCACTAATGCAGCAAGGAATCAAGGTAAAACTCATCTAGTTGAAGAAGAATCGGTCAGGAGAATTGCCGAGAAGAAGTCTGCTGAGCGAGCTGAATGCCAAATGAGGAAATGAAACAGTGGCGGCTAAAACTCTTAGCTAACCTCTTTTATACACTAGTCTTCACCAATTACACATTTGCCCCTAGTTAGCCAAACCTTAACCTATTAAAGCAACCAATCATAATCACTTATTTTCCATAAAATAAGAGTCACAAATAAGAAATGCTGTTATTAATTAAGGTGGACAATACCGGTTGCTACAATTACAGGTACAGTGATCAACTTTTGCTTCAACAAATTGAAAGTTTCCAGACAGTCTCTGTCGAAGTTAAAGGAAGTATTCTGCTCTAATAACATGCATAGCGGTTTAAAAATTTTTGAAAAGTCTTTAATAAAGCGGCGATAAAATCCCTCATGTCCCAAAAAGCTTATGATCCCCTTAACTATTTTCGATGGTGGCAGTTTTTCAATGATCTCCACCTTAGCTTTATCTACTTTCAATCCCTTCTCTGAAACTCGAAGCCCGAGCACTATTCCTTCTGGAACCATGAAATGACACTTCTCCCAGTTAAGCACTAAATTTGTCTCCATGCATCTTCTCAGAACCTTCTCCAAATTTTTTAAACATAGGTCGAAGGATTCTCCCACAATGGAAAAATCATCCATAAATATTTCCAAGCACTCTTCAACTATATCCAAAAAGATGGCCATCATGCAGCGCTGGAACGTTGCTGGGGAATTATATAACCCGAAAGGCATCATCCTAAAAGCAAATGTTCCATATGGTCATGTGAAGGTAGTTTTCTCCTGGTCCTCGGGAGCAATGGTGATCTAATTATACCCAGAATAACCGTCCAGAAAGCAATAAAATCTTTTACCCGCCAGCCTGTCCAGCATTTGATCGATAAAGGGCAGAGGGAAATGATCTTTACGTGTGGCTTTATTTAGTTTTCTGTAGTCCATGTAGATTCTCCATCCTGTTACAGTCCTCGTAGGAATTAGTTGATTTTCTTCATTAGCCACCACAGTTGTTTCTTCTTTCTTTGGGACGCATTGGACCGGGCTAATCCAAGAGCTGTCTGAAATAGGGTAGATGATGCCAGCGTCCAGCCACTTCAGAATCTCCTTTTTCACCACTTCCTTCATTACGGGGTTTAGCCTTCTCGGTTACGTAATAACTCTTGCTCTTGCTTGGTTGATAAAGCTGTTGAAATAACCACAGGAAGGGTATCTTTGAGTCCCAGGAATGCATACTTTAGGTGAAAAGGTAACTGTTTCAGCTCTAGTGTTGGTGCCTCTTCACTCGATGGCTGAAGAATTTCTAGGCTATCTTCTGTTCTAATTAGTGTCTCAAACTGGCTTTTATAGCTTCGATAGAGTTGCTTTGCTTATTCTGTTTCTTTTTCTTCTGATATACTGAAACAATCTTCTTCATCATAGGGACACTTCATGGCTTTCAAAACATTAAAGGTGACTTGTTGATTGTTTACCCTCATGGTGAGTTCACCTTTTTGCACTTCAATCAGGGTTCTTCCAGTAGCTAAGAAGGGTCTTCCCAGAATGATAGGTACCTCACGGTCGGCCTCATAATCTAGTATAATAAAGTCTGCTGGAAAAATGAACTTGTCTACTTTTACAAAGACGTCTTTTATCTTTCCTTGTGGATGAGTTAGCGAGCGATCAGCAAGTTGCAGAGTCACAGTCGTGGGTCGAACCTCTCCTATTCCCAGTTTCTTGAAAATCGACATGGGCATTAGATTAATACTTGCTCCCTGGTCGCATAGAGCCTTACCAAAATAACTGTTGCCTATCGTGCATGGGATGATGAAACTGCCAAGATCTTTTAGTTTTGGTGGAATCTTGTTCTGCAATATGTAGCTTGTTTCTTCTGTCATAGCCACCCGTTCATATTCTCTCAGCTTCCTCTTTTTGGACAAAACATCCTTTATGAATTTGGCATAGTTGGGCATTTGTTCAAGTGCTTCCACCAAGGGCACATTGATGCGTAGCTGCTTGAGAATATCTAGAAATCTTTAAAACTGTTTTTCTTGGTTGTGTTTTTGTAATCTCTGAGGAAATGGTGGTGGCGGCTTCTGGATTCTTAACTCCTCTTGCTGTTGCTGTGGGGATGCTACAGCATCAGTTGCTGGATTATTTTTTCTGTTTCATCTGCTTCTTTTTCTTTAGCCACCTCATTTTGATTCCTAGAAATCTCTGCTTTCTGTTGCTTCTCTGGGATTTCTAATTCCCTTCCATTCCTCAAAACTATTACCTTACAATGCTCTTTACCAGGCCTTTGTGGTACTTCTGTATCACTAGGTAATTGTCTCATATTCTTCGTGCTTAAAGACTGAGCCAGCTGCCCCATTTGTGTTTCCATATTTTTCATAGACGCAGCCAAGTTTTGCAAGATCACGTCTGTCTTAGCAGCATATTCTCTGGCAAAGCTCTCTGGTTGCTCTTGATGCATTGAGGTTTGTGTAGGCTTTGAGAAACCTTGCTTGTAGTTTTCTACAGATCTATTCTGTGCAGTGGCATTCTGCTGCTGTGAGTTCCATTAAAATTCGGATGCTGCTTCCAGCCAGGATTGTAAGTCTGTGAGTAAGGGTTATTGTTTCTATTATATCCCACGTAATTTGTAGATTCAGGGTTGGTGGGACAGGAGTTGTCATCGTGATTCTCCCCACAGAAAATGCAAGAAACTTCTCTAATTGTCGGTTTAGAAGGTTTATTCATCGCCTTGATCACATTTTCCAACATAGAAATCTTTGCATTTAATGCAGCAACTTCATCTAGATCATAAACTCCAGTTGTGCGCCTTGTCGATTGAGTTCTGTCTGAAGGCCACTGGTAGCTGTTTATTGTCATTCTCTCCAGCAAGTCATAAGCTTCATTGAAGGATTTAGATAGAAGCGTACCGTTTGCTGCAGCATCAATAATCGATCTTGTTTGGCCATTTAATCCATTATAAAACGTTTCCAACTGAATCTAGTGTGGTATACTGTGGTTGAGGCACTGCTTCAATAATTCTTTAAATCTATCCCAAGCTTCATACAGTGACTCGTCATCCTTTTGCAGAAAGTTGGTGATCTCATTTCTCATTCTCGCATTCCTCACTGGTGGATGGTACTTCAGAATGAACTTCTTAGCGAGATCTCCCCACGTAGTGATGGTGTCTGAAGGGATACTGTTCAACAAGTCCTTCGCTCTGTCTCTTAAAGAATATGGAAAGAGCTTGAGCCTCAATGCTTCAGCGGAGACTCCAGGAAAGTTGAAAGAGTCACTAACTTCTTCAAAAACCTTAAGATGACGGTGCGGGTTGTCGGTAACCATTCCACTGAACTGCCCGACTATTTGAAACATTTGGAACATCACCGGCTTAAGCTCGAATCTGATTGTACGAAGGTCTGGTCTCACGATACTAGGATTTAAATCATCAAGTGTCGGGATGGCAAAGTCTTGAATAGGTCCGTCTCTGTCATCGATAATGTGTTCAGCATTGTGTCTTTCACCATCGAAGTTAGCCATGTTTTCTCCTCCAAGAAAAGGTTGTTGCTATTGTCTTCTTCTTGTTCGAAATGATCTTTCTATTTCTGGATCTATTGGCACAAGATCCTATTCATTTTCTTCGTCAGGCATTAAGCAAGTAAACCTGAAAAAAAAAATGCACAAAACAAATAAAGAAATTTTACAGCAAAATAAAATAATTAAGAAATATCCCCGGCAATGGCGCCAAAAACTTGTTAGTGATTTTCTACACCCTAACACAAGTGCACGTGTCACTAACGAAGTAATAAAGTAAGTAAAAGTCAATCTCATGAGGATATTTTTAATCAAATTAATATTGCTATAAATTTCTATAAAATAAAGATGGAAATATTGAACTTAATTAAATAAGAAATGATGAACTAAAATTACTCGAAATTAAATAAGACTAAACATGGAAATGATTTTAAAAGATAATTATGGGAAAAGCCTTGGTTATGGTTGATTTCCTCTTTACATGCAATTACTACTGGTGCTACAGCATTAGTCACAACATAGCAAGAATTCATAATAATTCTAGGGTTCCGTCGAATTGCCTAGGGAAATTCATTTCAGAATTTTCTTTTTGACTTTGAAAAGAAAAAAAACTTAATTTGAATTTACGTGTAAATTAAGGGTATAGAATGAGGGACGTTACAGTTATGGTATCAGAGCTTGTATCCAACCGGAAATATGGCCAACGAGGACGTTGGGCCCTCGAGGGGGTGATTGTGATGACCCGGATGTGTAAGTATGTGTACGATAGCTGCACGAACCGGAACCCGGATGGCGGTACGTCCGTGCGGGCGAACCAGAAGGTGACGGGTCGTCACAATCCCACATCGCTTGGGGAAGTATGTGGAAATGAAACATATGTAAAGAGACCCTCCCAAGATAGTAAGACGCGTTTTGGAGCATAATTGGTAACAGATCCCATAAGAACTCTGAAGTTAAAAGTGCTTGGACGAGAGTAGTACCAGGTTGGGTGACCGACTGGGAAGTCCTCGCCAAATAAAGTTGTGATTGGGCTACGGCCCAATCTCCAGAGCAGACAATATCTTGCTAGAAAAAGGGGTCGTTACAAATGGTATCAAAGCCTGTACCCAATCAGAAATGTGGCCAACGAGGACGTTAGGCCCCCGAGAGGGGGTGATTGTGATGACTCGGATGTGTAAGTATGTGTACGATGGCTGCACGAACCGGAACCCGGATGGCGGTACGTCTGCGCGGGCGAACTGGAAGGTGACGGGTCGTAAAAAGGGGGGTCGTCACAATCCCACATCGCTTGGAAAATATGTGGAAATGAAACATATGTAAAGAGACCCTCCCAAGATAACAAGACGTGTTTTGGAGCACAATTGACAACGGATCCCATAAGAACTCCGAAGTTAAAAGTGTTTTGGCGAGAGTAGTACCAGGTTGGGTGACCGACTGGGAAGTTCTCGCCAAACAAAGCCGTGAGGGGAGGATATTGGGTTACGGCCCAATCCCCAAAGCGGACAATATGTTGCTGGGAAAAGGGGTCGTTACACTCTGCCCAACAAGAAGTGTGGTCGACGAGGACGTCGGGCCCCGAAGGGTGGGGAGGATTGTGACAGCCCGCCATGTGAAGGCAATAAGGGTCTGGTGGGGCTCAACCTATATCAGTGAGGGTGCACAATCTCACATTGCTTGGAAGAATGAAAAATGCAGGATTTATAAGTAAAGTTCTCATTTCTACCTAGTACAACACGTTTTGGGACTGATCCCAAGAACAAATTTGTGCGAGCTCTGTCCCAAAGCGGACAATATTGTAATGGAAGGACCGAAGACGTTACATGTAATCTATTGTCATGTAGATGCTGTAGATGATAGTTGATAAGCTCAGTTAAGTTGACAAGTTGAGTAGGATGTCCTTCTATGATAGATTCTCGAGGCTCACACCTTTGGAGGGGAGTTGACGATGGTCGAGCCAGGTTCACATAGTTCAAGACTAATTACTTGATCCTCAATATATTCTTATTTGTATTTATAAAAAAAAATGTTTACCTTTAATTTTAGTAGTTACTATAAATTATAAATAATTAAAATATTGCATAACTTACCTCTATGAATAAATGATACGTAAATGACGGATTTGAGCATCAAATGTCTAATATTACCCTTTATAAAAACAAGTCATTTGTCATAATTTTTATACTTGTAATAATAATATAGTATAACTAATAGATTAACTAAATTGCTAAAAAGTCAAATTTAGGTTCATTTGGTATAAGAATACATAAAAAAATTAGAAGGCAATCTCATATTAATTGCTTGACACTTCAATGACTTTATTGGGTTGACAAGTATTTACTTATTGGGGTTTAGGTTGTAGAGCTAACATCTCGAGGGAGTTAATGCGTAAATGAGTGTTAGGCTTATACATCACTAAATGACTTTCAAAGAAATAATATTATTGATAGATAAAAGTTACGCTCGTCAAAAAAATAATTTAAATTTAGTCAACTTTAAAATATAAATTATAGTTTTATCCTTAGGTTAATTAGATATCATATAGAGTGTAATAAATAAATACGAGATACGTCATGATTCACGTTAAAACAGTGTGCAGTGCAAGAGTCTGCTTTCAACAATGGCGGATTGATGACGGATTGATTTATATACTATTGTCTCATTGCTTCCTTCAATACCCTCTGTTAGCAAGGCTCCAAATTCCAGCTTTACCGATCGGGTTGTCCTTCGTAATCCTCTGGTTTCGAAGCTTCCCCCGAGGGTATCATAGTTTCTTTTAGTCGGCTGAGACCGCCATGGAAGACGGCCCTGATGCTGGTATGGACTCCGTCCAGAAGCGCCTCATGTTCGAGGACGAGTGGGTTTCTCTTTCCTTCTCTGCGCTTTTTGGTTTTTCTTTCGTTATTCTGAACTTAATTCTCCTGTTTTATTGAGCATTAGATGGTTTTATCTTTATCTGTGATTTCGATTCCTGATCTCTCTTCTCCGTTTCTTTCTTCCCCTTTTGGAATGCTGAAAGTTTGGAGGAGTGACAAATGTGGGGTCTCTGTCACTGAAATTGCAGATGAGATATATTTTGATAAAGTTTTTCTGGATTTGGTTTGGATTCATTTACGACATTGAGGTATAATGGTCGAAAATAGAAAAAAACAGCAAATTAATCGGGACATTCATCTTTTTATATCTCGAAAGGTTTTTTATTGCAATGGTGTAAAATGTTTCGACTGGAAATCTTGATCTCTCTCCTTTTTCTCAAGGTTCCTTAACAGATTGGTATGGCAGTTTCTGGTGCTATAGTTGTTTAATAGAACTTGATCTCGCCGAGGACAACTCTATTTCTTGACTGACTTATATTCTTCCTTTATTGTATATTTTGTGAAAATATTAATCAATATATGGTCTTCTGATTCACATGTTGAGTACTTTATATGGTAGATCCATGTCTTTTGTTTGAGCTAACAAATGCATATTTTTGACTTTCTGATTTCATTTGGTGATGCTGTAAAACTACTTTGATTAGTTATTCTGGCACTCTTGATTTGGTGTGAGTCATGCAGCATTTTTAATGTTGTCTTATCCTTCCTAAAGCTACTGTTTCTTTTTATTTGCACTACGTGCAGATGCATATTAGTGGATGAAAATGATCGCGTTGTTGGTCATGAATCCAAGTATAATTGTAAGTAAATTTTTCTCTCTGCATATGTTCCATCAGGGAAGTTTTAGGAAGTATAATTTGGACATTTCTGTGTTCTTTAAAATTGATCACACAGTGCATATGTATTGTTTGAAAGAGTTTGTCATGAAATTTTTATTGGAGGAGGTAACTAGTGATTTTTCTTATATTCATTATACAATAAAGCCTTGATTTGTCGGAATGGTCTTCTCCAACTTATATATTTTCAAACATATGTGAAAACCTTGATTGGTCTTCTGTGCTTGAAAGCTGAAATGGACAAGTCGTTTGGTCAAATAGAAGGCGTGATGACTTCCTATAAATGTTCGATCAAGATCGTAATTCTTTTCTGAATAACGCTGGAAGTGGATTCATTTTGTGAATTGTCTTATCACATTATTATCATAATCTCCCAAATTATATGTTTTCGTCTTATAAAGGAGAGTCTACAAACTTTATTATTTATGGAACATCTTGTTAGTTCATTTCCAAAATTTCTCAGGTCACCTGATGGAAAACATTGAATCCAAAAACTTGCTACATAGAGCTTTCAGTGTCTTTTTGTTCAACTCCAAGTACGAATTGCTTCTTCAGGTATGTGTTTTCGATGATTTATTCGATATAGACATTTCCTGTGTTTGCATTGTAAGCTAATGAGATAGAAATTGTTCAGATGTACATGGAGAATTTTCCCAAGTTCAGGAGATGTTACAGGAAAAAAAATTCCCTAAAAAATACGACAAATCTGTGGTCTGATTCATTATAGAAAATCTAGTAGTAAATTCTTTCTTCAAAATGAATAAGTTACTAAAATTATGAAATTATTTGAAAAAATTGGTTGCAATTATCTACGCTGCCAATGTGGCTGTGCAAGCAGCCACCCTTGAAAGAGTGTGTAATAGTTCACTGATCGAGTGCTCTTGTGCCGAAGATGAATTGGGCTAAGAGATCTGCCCAAGCTGTGGAATGTAGAAATGCAATGGTAGGGAAGCGTTTGGCCTCCCATAAAGTTTTTGTTCAACAACTCAAAAGTAGACAAAGGTTTTTAAACAATTTCATGAGATTAGTTGGTGTTGGAACATTTCGTCGTATGACGGAACACAAGAAAATGGATATTTTGGGTAGTTTATTCTCTTTTATTTTTCTATAAAGACTGGAGAAGGGGATATTTATGCCGTGGAGATACAACTGTTCTCGTCATTTATCTATTATTTGTTTCTTGACTTGCTTCTATGTACTCATTTTTCTTCTTCCTGATAATTGAACTTTCTTGGCTTAAAGTATCATTATAAATTAATAAACTTGGTATTGACAATCTAGCAAAGATCGGCAACCAAGGTGACATTTCCGCTTGTGTGGACCAATACTTGCTGCAGCCATCCATTATACAGGGAATCAGAGCTTATCGAGGAGAATGCACTCGGTATGTATTTTCATTGATTTTACAGAAAATTACACTGATAAATCTTATAGTTTGAGTATTATTTCACTTTGGTCCTTAATAGCTTTTTTTTTCTTCATAATTTTGATCGTTATAATTTTTTTTTTTTTCTGATTGAAGTTTTCGTAGATTAGAATTAGTTCTGAAGTAGTCATTTTGTTCTATTATGTCAAGCGGAAAATCAGTTATTTTTAATATCTTCTCAGTTTATATAGTGCGCTCGGAAAATATTAACTCCCATTATGCAACGACCAATTGCGCAATTTTCCGAAGAGTTTATCTCATTTCAAGTCTTTGACATGAATTTGGTTTCAATTAAAACCAGGTGCAAGAAATGCTGCACAAAGGAAGCTGCTGGATGAACTGGGTATCCCTGCTGACGACGTGCCAGTCGATCAGTTCACCCCCCTTGGCCGCATGCTGTACAAAGCATCCTCCAACGGCAAATGGGGCGAACATGAGCGTAAAATTCTCTTTATTCTCATTTTAATAAGTAACCATTAATTTGCATCCGTTTGAAAGTGGAGTTAAAAAACTATTTTTAGTTCTGAAAAAGAGAAAACTGTTGACTTTTATTACTATAGGAAGGTAAACAGTCTCATCAAAAAAAATCTTTGAAAGATTTTTAAACTGTTGGTGAAATTTATATCTGATTTTGCATTTTCTTGTCATAATGTAATGCAGTTGATTATCTCCTCTTCATCGTCCGGGACGTAAAGGTAAATCCGAACCCAGATGAAGTAGCTGATGTCAAGTATGTGAATCGGGAGGAGCTGAGAGAATTACTGAGGAAAGCCGATGCTAGAGAGGGAGGTCTGAAGCTGTCGCCGTGGTTCCGGCTGGTGGTCGACAACTTCCTGTTCAAATGGTGGGACCACGTGGAGAAAGGAACTCTCAAAGACGCTGCAGACATGAAAACCATTCACAAGTTGGTTTGAAGAAAACTAGGAGCTGGTCTGGTCTGCTTACTTTCTCTATGAAACCTTAGTAATAAATCCAATAAACATGGTCTGAAACAAAACACATTCCTTTGTCTTTCGCTGCTTACTCTCCCTAGTTCATTTTTCTTAAATGTGGGTGAGGATAGTAAAGCTATGCAATTTTTATGAGTGGTTGGAAGACGGTGGTTGAATTTGAGACCTAATAAATGTTGGATATAAGTTAACAATTGCACAGAAAGTTTCGAATATTTAATAACAATTGTATTTTGGCTATTATAAAGTCAAGTTTATGAAAGTGATCAAACAAAATATGAATCTTGATTTGTCTATTAGGAGCTAACTCATATATCTATTACTGTCAAGACGATCCTCTTACTTAGTCACTGTTAGATGAATCTTGATTTGTCCATTAGGAGCTAACTCATAGCTCCTAGCAAGCGGCGAACTTGTGCACTCGAGCCAATTTTATGGATCTATGGCTGGTCTTCGTAACACTCGAGGTTTTCTAAGATAATGTCCTGATCCTTCCGTGAATTTCTCGAGGAAAAAGGTAATGCAAGAGTTTTGGTTGTAAATGCAGGAGGATATTGCACATCCGGAATCTCCCATGGGTATTCCTCTATCGGTAGATGTCGGAATTGATGTCAGTTGAAAATCTTAGATTGAAATATATTATGACTAGGTTGTCACATAAGAAATACATGCTTTAATGTCTAAATAATTTTACAGATATTATATAGTTCAAGTATCTCTTACCATTAATGCCTTGTTCTAACCAAAAACCAAACCATCTTCGTATTGAGTCGACTCCGAGTCGGCTTCCAAACCGAGATCATCTCCGCCGCAAGTAATACTCGAAACAGATGAAGAGCCTGCTTGTTCATCAAAGGCTATAGCTTTCCTTTTGCTTCTAATTCGATGCCATTTTGTCAACAACTCGGACATCGTCGCCATTGTCGACTCCATTTCTTCTTTTTCCGATGACTTTTCTTCTTTCTCTTCCACCCTTCTGAAAAATGGCTTCCACCACTGAAATGATTGCCACCAAGAACAATATGTAGAAATAGAAAGAGGACCATATATAGCATGTCCATTTCCATTTGTGCACGAACTCTTTAAGCCGAGGCAATTGGGATTTTATCACAATCTCGGCTTCGTACAAACCGGCCACGGTCAATGTCCCGGCCCTCGGGACCAAATTTACTCTAATGCCCCCACTTCTTGGATGCCCTTCCTTGTGCCTTAGTATGTCAATGGTGAGTGATTGTGTTTCGCTTGAAATTCCAAGTACCAAAGGTATTGCCATTAGAAATGTTCTTGTCAACCGCACTTGAAGACTTTGATATCGCATCATGCACGGTCGGCTCGATCGTGTTATGACTTCTCCTTTATACGATAAGAGCTCAGCTGTCACCTGATAATATCGATATACGCAATTGATATGGAATTTATCTTCTAATTTTAACTCATGTTTACTGGTTCACAGCATAGTTAAATAAACTATAAACAGTTAACAAGCATTATTGTACGAAATAAACATGCATGCAGACCTAACCTGAAACACTCCGACGCGGCGGTTGAAATCGGAATCAGGCATCAAAAGAAGCAAAGATACTTGAAAGGTATGGCCGACCGGTATGCCCAAATTCATCCTCTTGCCCATAATATTGCTTAGAAAGCCTCCACTTCCATGGCTGATTGAAGACAAGAGAGCTTGGGGATGAGGCTGAGAGTAATCAAAGTACACCCTCTCCCTCACAAACACTGGTTCCTCCACCCAAACTCTCACCAGTCCTACCCCCACAGCACCCCCAACAATGAGAGCCGCCGCCATTGCCAACCCCATGTAAGCCGCCTACGGTACCGGAAGCCCGAGTTTGGAAAATGGAACAAATCATCAAAACGTGAGGAAAATGGATTTACATTCACAGTGTACATACAAAGCTGTGGATCAGATTGAGTACCGCGAGAATGCCACGGCTGAGCCTCCCGAACCAGAGGCGGAGACGGTGGGCGGCGTGGGAGGGTGCTCGGTGGAGGGTGGATTCGAAGAGAGACTTGGTCTGCTGGGCGAGATGCTGAGTTTCGGAAGCGAAGCAGAGGAGAGTTGCGACGGGGGAGAAGAGGAAGACGAGGGCGTTGTAGATTAAGTCCGCTTGCAGAGAAATGAGGGTTGCCATTAAGTCTGAGGGTTGGGAAATATAGTACGCAGCTGCTTCTTCTTCTTCTTCAGCCATGGGAGAAGATGGAGGGGTTGCTACCAGTTCCATTGATGGGAGTGTGAAGCTTGAGTTGCAGTAGAGAGAGAAAGAGGAGAGACAGAGGGAGCGGTGAAGTTGTAGTTGGAGGTGGTGGTTATGCATGAGGAGGTGAGAGGTGGCGACGGTGCAGCGTCGACAGATGACACGTGTTAAGAAAAATAGAATAGTACAAATAAATTTAATTAAAATTAAGCAAGTATAATATTGATGTTTGGGTTAAAGTAGGTTATTATTTTTCATTTTAAATTGTGTAATTTTGGTGTTTTAATGCAAAATAATTATTTTTTGATGAATTTTGAGCCTAGATAACTAGATTACATGAGTTGTTATTGGATTTTTATTTTTTAATTTTATATTCTAATCTTCCTTGATTTATTAACGTTGTAAATTACGTTGTAAATTTGTAAAGCTAAAATATAAATTAAATTTTACTATTTTTTTTAACAAATTGAATTTCGAATTTTGAAATTCTTTTAATTTTTTTGGGATAAAATAATTATTAAACTTTGCATTATGAACAAAATAAACTTCGAATCAATTTTTTAATTTCACTAAATTTGATTCTGATTCGATTTTGATTTCTTTCTACATAGAATCAGTTTGTGTCTATTTAGACGTGATTTTAGGTCGATTTTAGTTGATTTAGACTCCGTTTGGTCAATTTGGTTCTTTTTTTTTGTTTAATTTTTAAAATTATAATATAAATTTATTTCATTTTCGATCATAGCAAAATAGAACAATACCTAATTTTAATAACATAGTCTAATTTGTACACGGTAAAAAGTTCAACATTCAATTTGTTAAAAAATTGTATAGTTTAATTGGGAATGAATCACAAAGTTTGAGATTTATTTTGTTAAAAGTAATTTAAATTTTAAGCTAAACATACTTTTAAAATTCAAAGGTTAATTTGTAATTTACCCGATTCGTAATATTATGTTAAATATTCATACAACCTCAATAATTATAATTCTAATGAAGCTTCGAGTTCAATGTGATGCAATTCGTCTACGCCCACCAAGAATAAAACACGAACAAATAAACTAAATGAAACATCTTAGTAGGTAAGAAATATCCCAACCAAAATCGACCATTTCTAAGTGCGACCAAATGAGGATTTGACCGACTCACCTTGATTCGATTGTCGGTCTCCCTAAACCGGGTTTTTCATGGGCCTATGATGGAAACCGATATCATTTGGCTCAAAATAGCAGTTGGTTACCCTCACCCAAATAATAAATTTAATAATGATATTTCTTTTTCGAGAAATACCATTTTGGTAATGATATGAAATATTGCCATAATTTTTGTCACGCTTATTTAGACACTCAAATAATGATTAATACGGGTCGTGTTATGTCATATAACTTGTTATTTTAGGTCATATCAACCTTAAAAGGGTTTGAAATAAAAACTAATACAGTTCATGTTCTAGTATTACGTAGTATATAACACGTTGTTTTATGTCGTATCAACCTTAAATGGGTTTCTTAGTCTTTTTAATGTTATTTTTTAAATGATTTTTCATTATTTTTGCAAAAAAAGAAAAACATGTGGACCATATTTCACACGTGCCGAGTGTTAAGGAAGAGCTGTCAGTTCTCACAACCGCACTGGAGTTTGTTAGATCCAAATCCAACTTCCCCTCAACATTTCTTGCCTATTTATTTTCTTATTTACTTAATAAATATTTCTTTTTCTTCTATCTATTTTTTAAATAAATACTAATAATTTTATTTATTTTTATATAATATCCTATTTTTTGAATAACTTAATTTATAAAAAATAAAAAATAGAAATAAAAATATTTATTTTTAACTGTAAATATAATAAGAAATGTCTTAATTATATTTATATAATACTCATGCCCACTTTTAGAATATATCTTTTATTATTTAGACCTTACTTTTTAATTTAAAATTATTTTTAAAAAATTAAGATTTTTTCCATTTTAATCCCCAAACTTTAATTGTTTTTTTAAACAAATTATAAACTAAAAACCCTGATAACCTAAATATTAAATTATTTGAAATATAACAAAACAAACCATGTCGGACGACTGATCATCCCTTGTTCTATATTCACACCTGAGAATGGACGGCCGTTCATGTACGGGCAAAACTTCATTTTATAAATTAATTTTAAAAAAATATAAAACGATATTAGATTTACTTAAAATTTTACCACATGTTTATCACATCATGAGAAAATAATATGTTTGTGATTTTCTAACAGTTGTACGATTTATTGTAATTTTAGTGAATTATTTTATAAAATAAATGTAAAATAATTATAATAAATCATAAAATTGTTAGAAAATTATGAAAATTTCTAAATTATCTTCCCATAGTGTGGTGAACATGTGGTAAAATTTTCAAGTAAATTCAATATTGTTGGTACTTTTTTAAAATACCCGTCGTTTCTATTCACGTATAATAAAAAAATATCAAACGATATTGGATTTACTTGAAACTTTTACCACATGTTTATCACATTATGGAAAGATAATCTAGAAATTTTCGTGATTTTATAACACTTGTATGATTTATTATAATTATTGTACATATGTTTTATAAAATAATTTATTAAAATTACAATAAATTGTACAAGTGTTATAAAATCACGAAAATTGTTAGATTATCTTCTCATAATATGGTGAACACTGTGGTAAAATTTTTAAATAAGTTTAATATCGTTTATTATTTTTTTAAAATTACTTTATAAAATAAAGTTTCACTCGTCGTCTGCCATGATTTGTTTTCTTACATTTTAAATATCTTAAGATTTAAGTTTTTAGAACTTTTAGTTTAGTGTTTGTTTTAAAAATAAACCATACTTTGGGGTTTCAAATGAAAAACAATCGAAAATTTAATAATAATTATTTTATTTAATTAATTTACTAATTAGGAAATATTTATGAAAGGTTGCCATTTGGGGTGGGTCCCACATGGCACATTGTTTTTTTTTTGTTTATTTCTGAGTATAAAAATGGAAATCCTTTGAAAATTCGCAGGAAGAGAGCTCTTCCTCTCTCTCTTTGTGCTTCTGATCTCTGAAACTTGCGCTTCAATTTTCCAGTGATTTCTTTCAGCTCCACTTTCTCTTTAACACAATCTACATTGCTAAGGCTCCTTCATTTCTTTACTCAACAGTCCTTAAAATTACCTTGTGACGGACCAATTCTTGCTCTTTCTGATTCAGACCATGGGAGAACAGGGTCGTTCCATAACTGTCTCGAGCGATGCAGGACGATGGTAATGAGGACGTTGGAGATAGGGTTTTGAGTAGAAATGGGGGAAGCTTTGGGGAGAGACGGGCTGCCAGATTTGGAGCTGGGTTCACTGCACCGAGGATCAACACGCCGAGGTCTCGGATCGTGAGTCCTACTGTTTTTCCGGCGGTTCACTCCCCTTGTCTCACTATACCATCTGGTATTAGCCCTACTGCGTTGCTTGATTCGCCCATCATGTTGCTCAACACGCAGGTAGCTTTTCGCGTTTCTTCTCTCACTGTGTTTGCATCACCATTTTAGTTATATTGGATTTTTTGTTCCCCTTTTATTTTCTATCTGGGATCCGTTTCCCTGAAATTTCTCCCAATCGGTTGTTTTTTTTTTTAATCTGAAACTCATTTTTCATTGTTTCCGAAGCTTTCTTTATTGTGCGTTTGAGTTTTTGAATGTAATCATTCAGTCGTTGTTTTCTGTTACCTTCATTACAGCATTAACAATTTCTTGGTTCAGAATAATATATTTGGATGCAAAAACTAGAGACTCAGCCCGACCAGTGAAGGAAAACTTCTGAGGGCACAATGTTTTTAAGTCTCAGTATAAGCGAGACGAGAATAAAAGATATCATTAAAAAAAAAAAGAACAATGGTTGTGAATGAAGATCATCTTCTTCATCATTTTTTTCCAGTTAAGAAAATCTTCTCCTTTTTGGTGGTAGTTTAAGATTTTGGACGTTGGTATTCTATTTGTCTGTTCCACTTGACCGACATCTCATTGAAAAAAGAAAAGATTTGGGCTTGAATTTAGTGGTGTGTGAACTATCAGCAAATCGAGAAATGGACTCATATTTAGATTCAACTTTGTTAATAGAGACCAAAGTGGATGGAATGCAAATTGATGTTTTTTCTTTCAATTTTCTCAAATTTTTGTTTTCTTGAAAACTCTTGTCCCGCGCGAAAATCAACTTATCTAAAGATCAAAACACTGTAGTGTATAATGGTTTCTTGTTCGTGTTCTTTCAGGCTCTGCCATCTCCCACCACCGGAACTTTTCCTACTCCGGTTATGAATGATGATAATTCAATGCTCATTCCCTGTAACTCCCGAAGAAGCATATAAAGACAGCAGTACATGTTCCTCTTTCAGGGTCATATCTAATGGGGATCATGATTCTCTACCAGGTTCTATGAGCATAGAGAATCAAGTAATGAATCTTACATTTAGTCAAATTTAAATTTTAGTTTATTTTACTTTATAACAAGTTATAGCTAGTTTCTACATCCTTTGCTCGAATCATTACTTGAAAAATGCAGCACTGTTGTTAGTTTTTATTTTCCTATTCATGCCGTGTTCGAAAAAAAAGACATAATTTCTTAGAAGGATTTCCTGTTCGGTGATTTTTAGGTTGTCAGTGAACTTTTGTCCGTTATTTAGATTTCTCTTTACATGAACTTTATTCTCTCATGTCATAATAGAAACTAGCTGTTTCAATAACCATAGTACTGTTTTACTTTACTGTAATATGTCATCGGGCATCTGGTTTGATTTCATCCATTCCCGTAGGATGCTGATGTTGATTGTCATACCATTGAATCTGAGCAACTCTCAATTGATTTTGAGCTCCCAGCGGAGTTTCTGACCGACATTCCTGCAATGAACTGTCCAGCTATGATTCATCAAAAAATCCAAAATTTTATACAAATGGAATGTGTGGCGATTTGCAGTGACTGTCGTTTTGACATAGCGAGCAATCCAACATCTTTGATAAAGGAATCAACACACTCGGAAGATATTGAAACAGACCATCCCCCCGAAGGAGAGCCTAAAGGATCATACCTTTCAGGGGGAATTCAAAGGACTTCAGCAGATGGATACAACTGGAGAAAATACGGACAGAAGCAGGTGAAGGGTAGTGAATATCCGAGGAGCTACTATAAGTGTACGTATTCAAATTGCCCAGTAAAGAAAAAGGTAGAACGCTCACATGATGGTCAAATAACAGAAATAATCTACAAGGGGGCTCATAATCACGAAAAGCCTCAGGCTGGATCAACTTTATCCCTTGCCGATGCTTCAGAGATGGGAGAAAGTAGTCGTCGTGGAATCAAAATTGAAAGTGGGCCAGCTTGGAGAAATCTTCAGTCGGGGTCGAAAGATTTTAAATCAATCCCAGACCAGAGGGCTGATGGAGTGGAAAGGACATCTCCAACATCTGTTGTAACCGAGCTCTCTGATCCATTCTCATCTACGCATATGAAAACTGTCGGGTTTGAACCAGCAGGAGCTGCAGATCTTTCATCTACCTTTGCTAGTCATGACGACGATGATAGGGCTACTCAGGGAAGTATATCAACCGACAATGACATTGATGGTGAGGAATCTGAATCAAAAAGAAGGTAAGTTTAATATGTTTGAATATTGCCAACTTGGCAATAAAAGGGTTCTTAATACCAAAATTTTGATATTTCTTGTTTATTGTAATTATTTTTATCGTTTGAGTTAAGTCTGATTGAATTGCCATAAACTTCTTTAGTTCTTGTGTTACATTTTGCAGGCGTACAGATGGCTATTTTGTTGAAACGAATTTGTCATCGAGGGCCGTAAGAGAGCCTAGAGTTGTTATTCAAATAGAAAGTGAGGTTGACATTCTCGATGATGGATACCGATGGCGAAAATATGGGCAAAAGGTCGTGAAGGGAAATCCAAACCCCAGGTACTTTCTTCTCTCTCTGTCTCTCCAATAAAATTTAGTGTCCATAACGATAGACCTGAGTTTGTGTGATGGAAAAATGTTGAGAACTAGATCCATGTTGAGAACTAGATCGAATAAGCCATTGCAAGCTTTGATTATTCGATCTCGCTTGAATATTTTCTCATAAATGTTCATTTCTCGATTTCTCTTGTATAGAAGCTACTACAAATGTACAAGTGCTGGATGTTCCGTAAGGAAACACGTGGAGAGGGCATCAAATAATCTAAAATGTGTACTTACGACATATGAAGGTCGACACAATCACGAAGTTCCTGCAGCCCGTAGCAGCAATCAAATCTCTTCAATCTGCGATACCACACATCCAAGCAACACTCAGCCAACCATATCCAAAGCTGCCGGTGTTTCAAAGCCCGAAACAAAAGTTCATTTTGATCGAAAACCCGAGTTCAACAACGCATATATCAGACCAGGATGTCTTGGCAATTTCAGCACCGATATGAAATTAGGGACTTCATCAATCTACCCTATGAAGATTCCTTTTTTGCAGAATCCAATTTCATATAGCTCATTTGGGTTAGATCCTAAATACACTACAACGAGCCATTCCAGCTGTATCACCTCCATAGTTCCAGACTTCCCCATTTCGCTACCATTGAATCCAAACCTTTCTGCTCCTGGTTTGAACTTGAGTAACGGAAGAACATTAGGTCCAGTTCGGACATTGGTTGGTAGGTCACAGCTTAAGGACGATGATGTTGGATTTGTGAAGCCGAAACAAGAGGAGAAGGATGATAAGCTTTCCCATGTCTCTATGGCTGCACTTGATAATGGCAATCTATCGTCACTCTGGTCATCCCCATCAGTTTATCAATGCAGGAGTAATAGTCATTTTCCTTAGAAATTTTTGTTTTACCTGTATGGTGAGAATCAACATAAGAGTAAGTTCTCCTAATTCCCATCCCGCCACAGTCTAAAGTGTTGCCTTATAATATAGTTTTTTTTTTCGGTTAAATGTATTTTCAGTCTATGTAATTCAAAGCTTGGCTTGGATTGGAACAAAGCATTTTAGTATGACTAAATTGCCGACAACGTGGAAAAAAAGAATTGAAGAACAAAAAACCAAGCTGACTGTTTAGAAAGCTAACACAAAATATTTTTATTTTTGCATTTCCAAAGTTCCCCATCCTTCATCACAAGAGATTTTAAACCCATTGCCTACTTTTCTTAAACATGGTGAACCAAGCAAAGTCCAAGAAAGAGTGGCTATTGCATTGGGAGCTGGCTCCAACAGTTGTGTGCTGATATGTTCGATTGGATGTGTGCTACAAAATCTGTCTCCAGAAGAATAACAAGCAACTGGAAATCACATAGACGATCTGCATAACAATTGGGTTTAGTCTATACTGATAAACAAATACATCTGAATGACAAATCAAATTCATAAAAAAGGACAAATTTGAATGTCAAAGATGATAAACAGCAAGAACTCAACTATAGCAAACAAGCAGAGAACACACACAATAATCAATTGCTCAAATTGGAGACAGCCAACCACCAAACAAAAAAGTTACGCGTGGGGCACTTGATTGCCTTTAACGTCGAAGAAGCAGAGCAAGATTCAAAAAAAAACATAAAAAGCCATTGAAGCAACAAAGAAGAAATATCCCCGATCGATGTTAAGCTCCATCGGATATAGATGACTGAAGACGTAAAGTTGATCAGAACTAGGAAATTCTGATTTTTAGACCAGCTGATGACCCCTACACAAACCTATAAAACATAAATTAACATGAAAGGTTCATGTCTCGGTCTAATCACAGATTCTATTTCTCTCTCGTTCATTTTTCAACTGAAAAACAATTCATAGTTCGACCCAAGACCCTTAAAACCACGCAATTTTTCCATGACACCATCAGAAGCACTACGATTGATATCATAATGATTACAGAGCAATCTCCGTATAAAGCACTGAATTTATCCGAACAACTTCATGCCTGCTATAAGACATTCAAATAAAAAAACCAAAAACCCATACGCTTACACCACCCAACCACGTCAATCAATCCCCGCATAACAGATCCCTTTCACTTCTTGTGGCTCCCTCTCACACCCGGCTTAGCTTTGGATGTTTCGGCAACAGTAGTAGCGTGAAGATTCGCAAGCTTCTCTCCCTCAAAAGGAACTTTAGGATGCTTCGCATCGTGGTGAATCTGCATAGATTTCATGTCCGGTGCGGTCGTCTTGCAGAGGCGGACACTCGAACTTAGCGTGGCCGCCCTTCTCCTGACCCGACCGATCCGCTAAACCTGCCTTCCCACCTCCTCTGTTGGTCGTAGCTGCGTCGACTTTCAACGCGATTTCCTTCGCCGTATGCTTTTTCGGCTTCGCCTTGCCGGTCATGTTGGAGTAGGATCACGGATAGCAGATCGGCCGACCTAGAATCAGTTGGCGCGATTTGAGTGAGATTGATTTGTACAGCCCACCGTAGCGAGATTGGGGAGGAACAAACCCTAATCATGTGAACAAAAAATTTAGGATTGCCCTTCCATTATATAGGCGATGACCATTATCCGACACGGCCTGGCCTATGTTAGTTAAAGAAACAAACTATTGTCATTGGCTATTATTGTTAACTTAAATTACTTCGTGAGCTGGGCAAATGAATTCTCGACACGCGTATCGTTAAGTAGTAACTAGCCGCAGTTGATTATGGTATAGACTCTGACTAATCTATGTTACTAAAAGTGACTCGACTGGACTCGCTGAGTTAGGATCGGTATACGTCGAGTCAAACTATCGAATAAAGCAGTCTTCTAAGAAGCTTACCAATTTATGATTTATATTATATTTTTAAGGGAAAAATTCAATTTAGACCCTAACGTATTGGGTCAGTGGCCATTTGGTACCTAACGTTTTTTTTGTACCCAATCAAACCCTAGAGTATAAAACGTTTACAATTCAAACCCTACCGTCAATTTTTCAGTTAAATTTAACAGATTCTTTTCAAAATTCCTAAACTATCCCCCTTTCTCTCTCCTCTCTCTCTCGGCCGAAGACCAGACCCGGAACAACAGAGGTCACCGCCGTTCAGAAAGTGCCGTCACCGTCACCGAGTTCATATATGGCTGCGATGGGGTCATCTTTTTGGTGTTACAGATGCAATCGGTTCATCATGGTTAGGGTTCGGGCTCAAGATTCAATCCATTGACCAGATTGTCGAAAACAATCCTATTGCTGAGCCCCCAAACCCAACATTCCGCCGCAGCAGAAGAAATGGAGGGGATCGATCTCCTTTTAACCCCGTAATCGTTGTGGTTAAGGGTGACGTTCAACCCTGTAAAGTGACACTTCATTTGCATTTTGTTCATCTCTGAACTCATTATAAAGTCTGTGCGTTGGGGAGAGCTGTTTCTCTCTCCAACTCTTTGTTTCCATGGATTATCTCTCTGTTTGAGAACAAGAAAAGAAGCGAAGAAATCCAGTAACAGTGTCTCTCTCTCTCTGTTTTTTCGTTTTGACGGAAGAAGACAACATAGAAAGATTCAATTTTTCATGGAAACGTGGGAGAACACTCTTCGACAACATCGAACCAGACATCGGACAGAAAACCCATCTTTCTCCTCCTCTCTTCTCGACGCCATTTACCGATCCATTGACGACATGAATGGCAAATTAGGAGCAGAAGACGGAATGGTGTTCTACGCAGAAACCACTGGGGAGAAGAAGACTGTTTTTCTGCAAGAGGAGGAGGATGGAATGCTGAATTTTCGACGTACCAAGTGGATGGAGAAGAAAACTAACGATAAAATTGCAGTTCGCAGAAACTCCATGGCCGATTTTGATAGAAAGGCGAGAAATGTTCGAGAAAGAGATTTCAAATTGAAGAATTACGAGCTCTTCTATGACGATGGTTAAGGGTCTGGTCTCTAGCCTTTGCGGGAAAGTATGTCGGAGTTCTTTGATGGAATCTGGGTATGATCTCTGTTCAGGGTCTGGTCTTCGCCCTGAGAGAAAGAGAGAAAGAGAGGGGTAATTTAGAAATTTTGAAAATAATCTGTTAAATTTAATTGAAAAATTGACGATATGATTTGAATTGCAAACGTTTTATACGTTAGGGTTTGATTTGGTACAAAAAAAACGTTAGGTACCAAATGGTCACTGACCCCATACGTTGGGGTCTAAATTAAACTTTTCCCTATTTTTAATATACAATTGTATAAAGTTCTATTGTTATAATATTTATTACGTTAAAAAAATTATTTATTAAAATAATATATCTTTGGGTTTGAGTTTGAACGATTAAAAACTCTTCATATTAATATTTAAATTTACTGATAAAGAACAATTAGATCTTTGTAGTTTTGTTAGTCAGATAACTTCGTGAACTCCTGGAGTTAACAGTTAAGTCTCTTTCGTTAAGCTTGTTGTTAATAAAATCATGATTTTTTCATGCGATCTTCTATGCTCCCCATTCCCATGACGTCTAATAGGAGTGGGCGTTGTTCGATTCTAAGTCGGAACTGGCCCGGAACTGGACCTTTCGAGATATAAATCTCGGTTCCTACCAATATTTTTTTTATTTTAAATAAATAAATTTAAAAAAATTTGAAAAAATTCGAAAACTTTTCACTATAATTTGTATAAAATCAATAAAATTCAGAATATTTAAAATAAATATGTAATTTTATAAACTATTTAAAATTAATAAAATTAGAAAAAAAATTCATTTTGGGCTGTATTTTCGGGTTGGATAAACCGGTTTGACTCATGGGTTAGTTCTCCCACGATTCGACCAGTTTTGGACCTCGAAAGTCGAAACTGTGGACCGAACCGTGGACCGAAATTCTAGAGATTTCGGAACCACGACCGGTTCCGAGAAAGTATAGAACCGGCTCGGAATCAGGAAACCAATTTTCCAATTTCCGACCGGTTCTGCTCACCCCTAATGGTTTTTCTTGTAATTTACCTAAAATTTTATATTTTCATTTTCTTTGTTTTTACAACTTTTCTGTAACTTTTGCATCATATAATATGACATAATAAATTTACTAAAATTGTGATTTGACGCATCTTTCACAACATTACATGTGTCACGCAAGCGAGTCAAAGCATAATATTGAGTTGAGGTGATCGTAGCTACAGCGAGAAGCTTGTCAGATAAGGAATTATAAATCCTAGAACTAGTGGACGGTTTGGTTCAAATCGAGAAACCGAACCAAACAAAACATTTAGGTTCGGTTTGGTTTGAATCTTGACAAAATCCATCGTGGAACCGAAGTGAACCGAAATGAAAATTTTGGTTCAATTCTATGTTCTTTCTTTCAGAAACTAATCCAAATTGAATTGGACCGAATATAATATATGTATATATATATATATATATATATATATATATATTAAATTTGTATATAAAAATTACAAAATATCGTACTAAACTGGTCAAAATTGTCTCAAATCGAGTTAAAACAAGATAAAACCGAGTTGAAACCGAATAAAACCAAACAAAAATTGAGTTTACATCGAAAAATTAAGAATAAAAATCGAACCAAGAAAAATCCAAAAAAATTAGATTGGTTCAGGTTCGTTTCTGAAGACCGATCGGTTCAGTTTCAATTGAGAGTGCAACCACACTAGACTGGTTTCACCACTAATCAATCCAACTCATGAGTGATCAAATTATACTACTACTAGATTGAGTGATTGCGATTAAGAGGAAAGAGAGATTTGGGCCATCAAGAAATGTTTCAAAGCCATTAGTAGTAGCTCGGGGTCGCAGACGAGAGGCCTATCTATGTTAGGCCCGACTGACCTTGGGGGACCAAGGTCAACCTCGATTCCCTCCCTCAAGGCACACACGCGATTGAGTCTCACCCCGACCAAGCCTGGTTCAAATTTTATGTCCAGGGCCGACCTACGAGCCTGCTGACAACCCCGAGTAATAGCCACATTGATTTTTTGCATATGAGATCATTTTAAGAGTCTAAATTGCTACCTCTACCACCATGCAGTCCTCTATTGTCAGTCTGTTAATGTTTATATGTTGGCATATGTTTTTGACAAATATATTTTAAGGAAATTAATATCTTTCCTATTGTGATTCTCAGGATTTATATCATGAGATCTTTGCGATATAAGTAATTATATTAAACAAAGATTATATTCCTGGAGTGTTTTGAATTCGGTCTAATAGTTTATGAAATTCCTTTCTAAAATATTATGTGCGATGTCACACGTGCAAAACAGGAAAGTTCTATTTCCTTTATTCATGCAAATATGTTTTAAAGATGGTAATTGAATTACTCCTCTGAGATGGAAAATTGCATATCATATATAACACTATCTTTCCATTAGACGCGTGCTGATTAATAATTGTCTCTCGGGATTTTTCTTGTGCATGCTGCAGTTCTTTGGTTATTCATTCGATCTTTGATTGAATGTATTCACACTCTATTTGTGAGTTGATCTGATTATCTTCAGAGTGTGTTCGTTTGATGCAACCTTAGACAACGGCGAGTGTCATCGACGGTGTCCCAGGTGCGATTCTGTTTCTTACATTGAAACTCAGTATCGGGAGGAGATTGCTTGGAACTCGGGAGGAGTTCTGATCGTGGGCAAGGGGATCTTGCCATACACGGATTTTGGGAGGAGTCACCATCAACAAGGGGATCTTGTTGCATTCAGATTCTGGGAGGGATCAATCTAAAGTCGATGGGAGCTCACAAAAACAAATTCACTGAGGAAGTTAGTGAGAGGCGGCGACAAAAATAAGAGGGAGTCTTTATTTGTATAAGCCCGATTGTCTTGTAACTTTGAGAACTCATGAATTGGTTTTTAATTCTGGGCATGGCCCCACAGACGTAGGCGATTGCCGAACTGCGTTACCAACTTTGTGACTCATTATTTTCTGCACTTTATCATTGTTCATTATCACTATAATTAATTGGTATCCCACCGAGTATCTAACATTGATATTTCAATTGGTATCAGAGCAGTTCGCTTCTGTTTCTTAAGAGAGATCCACGAAATTTGATCTTGATACAATGGACTCTATGAAGGAAAGAGGTTCAACCATGCGTCCGCCACTATTGGATGGAAGTAACTATGCTTACTGGAAGGCTAGGATGAGAGCATTCATCTAGGCTATCGATGAGACGGTCTGGAGATCTATTTTAACAGGATGGAATCCTCCGACGACTACTGACGAAGGAGGTGTCATATCTCTTAAATCTGAAGAAGATTGGTCGATCACCGAAGATGCACTAGCAAATAGTAATTCAAATGCACTTAACGCTATTTTTAATGGTGTTGACCCTACTCAGTTCATACTTATTTCAACGTGTGAGTCAGCTAAAAGAGCATGAGAGATTCTTCAAACTACTTATGAAGGAACATCGGTAGTGAAGCTATCAAAGATGCAAATGCTCACGACAAGGTTTGAAAATTTAAAAATGCATGAAGAAGAAAGTATTGCTGAATTCAACGCCAAACTATGTGATATAGCCAATGAGGCATTTGCACTTGGTGAAACTTTCTCTGAAGAGAGATTGGTACGAAAGACTCTACGGTCTCTTCCACAACGCTTTGCCTATAAAGTTATTGCAATTGAAGAAGCTAAAGATGTCTCCAAAATGAAATTAGATTAACTAATGGGATCACTTAGAACTTTTGAAATGAATCTTGGGATTGACATCGAAACAAAGAAGTTCAAAGGTGTAGCACTAAAAAATGACACACAAGACTTGAATGTTCATGATGAAGATGATCTTGAAGAGTCTCTTGCATTATTATCAAAGAATTTCAGTCGTGTTATGAAAAAGTTTGGAAGAAAAAATCGCGGTGTCAGACCCCATGTCAGTCATACAAAACCAGGTCCATCAAGCAATAAGACGTACAGGGAAGACAATCATGCTCCAGATCAATCTGTTAAGAACAGAGGAATTCAATGTAGAGAATGTGATGTACATACAAGCTGAATGCGCTAACACTTTACAGAAAAAGAAAAGCTCTCTCAATACTACATGGAGTGATGATGAATCAGAAAAAGAAGATAAATTTCCAAACAATCATGTTGCTTTTGTAGGTAAAACTGAATCTACAGAAAATAGCGGTGTTACACACGAAGTCAGAGATGATATATCTTATTGTAGTGATGAAATTAAAGATGAAGTTACCAAAGAAGACCTCATTGCAGAATATAAGTATTTTCATGAGAAATGGATTGAGCTTGTCAGATTAAATCAACGACTTCGTGTTCAGAATGGAGATTTGAAAATTGAGAAGATCAACCTACAAAAAACGGTCTCTGAACTTGAAGCTGAATTAAGAATGAGTCAAGAAAAAGAGACAGAACTACTCAACGAGCTGAATCACTTGAAGAAAAATGTTAAAATGTTAAATACATGTTCAAAACTGGATGATATTTTAAGTGTCAGCAAACCCAGCTGTGATCGCACTGGATTAGGGTTCAGAGGAGAAAGTTCAGGAGCACAAATAAAATTTTCTCGACCTGGAAGTAAAGGGAAGCTTTTAATGTCGCCTACGGTGTCCTACGAGCAAAAACAAAGTATGGTATCTCAAACGGTGCAAATCAAGAGTTCTGATTACAAAGGAAAACAAATTGCAACGAATGATCCGAGAATGAAGCAAAAGTCAAAGTCTAATTCCATACCTTTCACAAAAGGTAACAAATTTAATTCAATTTGTCATTACTGCAATCGTAGAGGTCATATTCGACCTAGATACTTTACCTATCTTGCTGATTTAAGACAAGGTACTGCTAAAAATTCTTTGTTTACAGACTGCCATATCAAAAATGGGTGAAGAAATCTATATTGAAGTGCAATGTCACTTATACGTCTCTAAAAGCTACTACAATTGATGCATGGTACTTTGATAATGAATGCTTGATAACTCTAAATTTAGAGTTATTTTATACTATTTTTAGGTAATTTAACTTGTATGATTTGAGTGAATTTTAGAAAAAATTAGGGAAATTTACTAAAATTGCTACGTAATGCTGCAGCATCAAGGCATTGATTAAATTTAATATATTCCATGCATATTTTCTATTTAAAGCAGATTTGTAACATTAATTCGAATTTTATATTTTCTTATTTGAATGCAAAGTTAATAGCCAAAAAAATCAAATTTAAAGGCTGAAAATTATCAAGAGAGAGATAGCAAATCAAGGAGATTATGGTTACCAAAAATAAAGGAATCAAATCAAGGAACCGTGGCTGGAATATTTTGAGAAGATTATGAAGAGAGAGAGAGAGAGAGGAGGCAAAAATCACGGAGAGGTTTAAAAGAAAAGAATAGTGCTCTGGAACGAGGACACTTGGTCGAAAATAGAAATGGATGACAGAGAACGGTCGAAAATGAAAATGGATGACAGAAAACGAATGACAAATGACAATCGGATGACAGAGCAACAATCAGATGACAATCGATAAATAGAAGAAGGGATAACAGAAAATGGATGACAGAATAACAATCGGATGACAAAGCTTTCAACAAACAATCGGATGACAGAGAATGGTAGAAAGAATCGGATGACATAAAAAGTGGTAGACAGAGAACGGATGGCAGAGAAAGCGGTAGACAAAACGAAGAAACGGTAGACAAAACAAGCGGATGACAGAGAACGGTAGACAAAGTAGCGGATGACAGATAAGAGTGGACGACTTAAAAGAGTGGACGACAAAAGAAAGTAAATCAAGAAGATTTTATCATAATGATAAGCCGTTGATCAAAAGAATCAGAGGATTAGAAGGAGAAAAGAAAGGAACAGACTGGAAAGAGAAAAAAAGGACGATTATATATTTTGGCTGTTACAGAGGGGGGGTCGGCGGCAGAGAGACGGCGACATTCTTCCTCTTCTTCTCTTCTACTTTTTATTTTTTAGTTTTTCTATTAAACTTTGATATTTTCGTCCACTGACTGTTAAAATTTATCGCTCTCTGTTCAAGTGACTTCATCGTCTACAGACGAACGTCCATGGACTTACTTAAATATATCATCCACGGTCTGTAGGATCGAGATTGTCTAAGAGGGGGGGTGAATTAGACCCTTTTTAAAATTTAATTAAGTAGTTTAATATTAATTTCTTTCTTATTGTAGGACTCTAAATTAAAAGCAATCAGACAAGCAATCAAAGTAAAGAGAGAGAGAGAAATTTAACACACAGTGGTTTTTACGTGGTTCGGCCAAACCTTGCCTACATCCACGCTTCAAGGTTCACCTCCTGAAGATCCTTAACCTTCTCCTCAACGAGAATACACAGATCGGAATTTCGGGCTCCGATCAACTGCCTTTTACAAATCTGGATTGTTCTTCACGGTCGACAATCCACTGCCTTATACAAATATATGAGTTGGTAAAGTTCTAGCTCAGACTACACTCTCAAAGATTAAATCTCAAGTTATCGAATCGAGAGGTGTAGAAGAATAATACAGAGTATAAGATTTTTGCAGGTTAGGGCTCAGGAATTCAATTCGCAAAAGTTGTATCTTCGTGCTCTAACCTCGGCTTAAATACTCTGTCTTCAGAATCGGCTTGACTTCAATGCTCCTTATCCAATAATGAAAACTTTGTTACCGTTGGAGCAGCTTTCGTACAGAAGCAGGTAGCCGTTGCTTTCTGAAAGCGCAAGTCGCCCGACGCCATTAATGTACTCGACTTTAAGCTTCTGGGCGAGATACACTGTAGCTTTCGCAGCATAATTTAAAATCTGGCGGAAGACGTTGCTTTATAATTCTTGAACCGGCTTCGTTATGTTTGTGAAGGTTGAGCCGAAACGGTGGATGCTGCTCTAGAAGATGAACCATTAAACAACTGAACCGCTATCGGAAGATGTAGGTATGAAGTCTTCCGGTTTTGTCGTCTAGTGAGCGGAGGAGGTCTTCTTCGAAGTCTTCAGCCTTTGTCGTTTAGCGATCGAATGAGGCCTTCTTCGAAGTCTTCCGGTTTTGTCGTCTAATGAGCGGATGAGTTCGTCTTTCGAGCTGAGGATGTAGATCTTGAGCGGATACTATATGAGAATTTCTTCTTTTGTCTTCTAGCGATCGGAGGACGTAGTCATTAAAAATTTCGTCTTTTGTCGTTTTCCTATCGGTAGACTTTATCTTTAAAACGACTTCGCCTTTTGTCGTTTTCCTATCGGTAGACTTTATCTTTAAAACGACTTCGCCTTTTGTCGTTTTCCCATCAGTAGATTCAGCGTTAAACGCCATCGGATGACTTAATCTTCGAAGTCATCAGCTTTTGTCGTCTAGCGGGCGGTGGACTTCGTCTTTTATTTTCATTCACCGGTGGACTTCTTTTCTTTTAATATTTTAAATCACCGGTGGACTTCTTTTCTTTTAATATTTTAAATCACCGGTGGACTTCTTGGCAACTTGACCACTGAATGTGCATTCACAGCCCTGTTTTACTAATAAACTTAGGACACTCAACCAAATTCATTAGTAAACTAAAATACCATTTTCAAGGGTATTTCCAACAGATTAATCTCAACTGCATATACATTATTTTCATTCAGTAAACATAATCAAATTATAATATAAACCATACAAACTCATCATCAAAAACAAATTTGGACTTAATTATCATTTAAGTCAACACGGTCCACGTGACTTTATCGTCCACACGTATATTTTAAATCACCGGTGGACTTCTTTTCTTTTAATATTTTAAATCACCGGTGGACTTCTTTTCTTTTAATATTTTAAATCACCGGTGGACTTCTTTTCTTTTAATATTTTAAATCACCGGTGGACTTCTTTTCTTTTAATATTTTAAATCACCGGTGGACTTCTTTTCTTTTAATATTTTAAATCACCGGTGGACTTCTTTTCTTTTAATATTTTAAATCACCGGTGGACTTCTTTTCTTTTAATATTTTAAATCACCGGTGGACTTCTTTTCTTTTAATATTTTAAATCACCGGTGGACTTCTTTTCTTTTAATATTTTAAATCACCGGTGGACTTCTTTTCTTTTAATATTTTAAATCACCGGTGGACTTCTTTTCTTTTAATATTTTAAATCACCGGTGGACTTCTTTTCTTTTAATATTTTAAATCACCGGTGGACTTCTTTTCTTTTAATATTTTAAATCACCGGTGGACTTCTTTTCTTTTAATATTTTAAACATGCGTAGCGGAAGACTTAATAAAAATAGATGAACCTTTAGTCTTAAAATCCTCTTTAAAACATGAAATTGTACCAGACAACCACAACATTCATTATTATAAGAAAACCTTATCTCACTTATACTTCAGTTTCATAGATCTTACTAAAATATGCTAAGAGCAACACTCCACGGGTCAAAATCACTACCCAGCTACAAAATCCATGCCATAAGCACCATCCAGCAACCCGACTTAGACATTTTCATACGGTTTGAGGTCCTCACCTTCTAACTCGTCACCTACATCATAAGATTTAAACTATAAGCCTAATGCTTAGTAAGGAGTGCAACATATATATGAATTCTCATGAATGCATACTCAATAAAATCATGTTCAGGTTATGTTCGTGTTCTTGATCATATCATGGGAATCATGTTCTTGTTTGTGTTCTTGTTCTTGTTTCGTACATGAAGGAAAAAGGGGGGGGGGGGGGGGGGCAGGGGTTTACGTAAAAGTAGGCACAAGCACTAACTTGCCCTCGTTTACCTCGTAGACCACATAACTTGCTCTCGTCTACCTCGTAGACCACATAACTTACCCTCGTCTACCTCGTAGACCACATAACTTGCCCTCGTCTACCTCATAGACCACATAACTTGCCATAAACATGCCCTGTGCCATACTTGCTTACTACCTGCACTGATCCACTATATACATTACATAATCTTAGTCTCTTCTTTTCAATTCTTTACATAAATCATACATTTCATATTCATAAAAGGAGCATGTACATAAAACATTTTCGTATTCTTGGAAGACAAATCATGATGCAAGAACATGAATGCACTTAAATCATCAGACTATGGAAAGAATTATACCAAAACAAACGACTTCATAAACTCTATCAGAACATCACATAACATAACTCTCAGTCATCCATAAATCATCAAGCAACATCAATACAGATTTCTTAGTACCCTTGTGATGTAAGGCCCTAAAGGCCAGAAACCTAGCACACTCACTTACCTGGACTCCTTAGCTATGTTGTGCCTTCACTTGAATCCTTCTCCACCTAAGACAATTCATACTCCAATGTTAAATATATCCTGAATAATCTAAACTCAGAGCTGGTAAAATCTTAGCTAAAGAAATCATCCTAGAATCTAGCTTAAACCTCTAAGGCATTTCGTTGATCACCTAGTGTGCAGAGCTTAACCTTCATTAACCTTAATGGCATCAGCGTCTATACTACCGGATTCAAATTTCTCAAAGTCTAAACAATCGACCATAATCAGAACTTTATCATCAATGTCATCGTTAAGGAAACTCAAGGCATTGCCATTATCATAACATTGTCCGATTCTCAATCTTCAGACATTAATCCAATAACCATTCCTAAATCAAAGACTAAATGAATGAATCTTCTAAACCTTACCTGAGCTTTGAATCGTTGAAGAAAGAGGAGGAAGAAATCGGTTGCTGAAGGAGGAAAATCGCCGGGAGAGGAAAGTCGGCTACAGGAGGGGTTTAAATAATGTTTTAGACTTTCCTTTTTCTATTTATATCGATCAAGCTCACTTTAATTACAATTCTTGCCATTAAACCTACTTTTCTTTTATAAACTTCTTATTCCATAAACCACTCCATAAATATTCACGGAAAAAATTCTCGACCAAGGTGCTGGTTGTTACACGATGTCTCTGGAAAGCATTGGAGGCAAACAATATGCCTATGTTATGGTTGATGATTTTTCATGCTTTACATGGGTGGAGTTTCTTAGAGAAAAATCTGATACATTCAAAGCCTTCAAAGCCTTGTGTATTTGACTTCAACGTGAAAAAGAATGTGACATCATGGGCATCATTCGAATCCGTAGCGATCATGGAAGAGAATTTGAAAACTCAGAATTCTCCAACTTCTGTAATCAACTTGAAATATCTCACGAGCTCTTGGCATCAAAGACACCGCATCAAAACGAAGTTGTTGAACGGAAAAATTGAACTCTTGCAGAAATATCCCGCATGATGTTATGCAAGAAAAGTGTTCCACAGAAGTTCTGGGCCGAAGCAATGAACACGGCATGCTATACCATCAATCGCGTGTATCTCCGTGGAGGAACTTCCATGACACCGTACGAGATATGAAAAGGTAAAACTCCAAATCTTCACTATTTTCATGATTTAGGTAGTACATACTATGTGTTGAATGACAGGGACCACAGAGGAAAATTTGACTCTAAATGTGATGAAGCTATTTTTCTCGGATATGCTACCAATAGTCGCGCTTATCGTGTTTACAATAAACGAACTAGAATTATGATTGAATCAGCCAATGTTTGAGTGAATGATTCCTTAGAAACAGTTGATACGCCTACGGATGATATTATCCAAGAGTCAAATAATGAAAGTTCTAGAGCCTCCACTAATGTCCCCGATGTTTGTTCACCCAGTGTCACAGGTAATGTCTCCGATACAACTATCACAACTGGTGAAGTGGAAGTACCTGCATCAGATTGCAGACAACCGTCCACACATGTCCAGAAAGATCATCCTATTGATAAAGTCATTGGCAATCTTAATGATGGACTCCGAACTAGAGATAAACCTAGAGTAAACTATCTTCATATGATTCATATGACATGCTTCACCTCAACCATTGAACCTAAAAATGTGAAAGAAGCTCTCCTAGATGAATACTGGATCAAGGCAATGCAAGAAGAACTTGATCAATTTACTCGAAATCAAGTTTGGGATTTAGTGCCATATCCTCTCGATGTCAAAGTCATTGGCACCAAGTGGATATACAAGAACAAAAGTGATGAGCATGGAAACATTACACGCAACAAAGCACGATTAGTTGCTCAAGGATATTCACAGATTGAAGGCATTAATTTTGATGAAACATTCACTCCGGTTGCTCTACTGGAATCCATCCAACTTTTACTAGCTATTGCTTGTGCAATGTGGTTCAAACTATATCAAATGGATGTGAAAAGTACATTCCTAAATGACTTTCTAAACGAGGAAGTATATGTCACTTAACTGAAGGGTTTTGAGGACCCTCATTATCCCGAGTATGTGTATAGATTGAAGAAAGTGCTATACGGGCTCAAACAAGCACCCTGTGCATGGTACGAATGACTCATGGTGTATTTATTATCCAAGAGATATAAGCGAGGGGGAGTAGATAAAACCCTTTTCATTCACCGACACAACGGTCAGTTCTTACTTGCTCAAATTTATGTTGATGACATAGTGTTTGGCTCAGTGTCACAGGTGCTAGTGGATGATTTTGTAGCTAAAATGACCAGTGAATTTGAGATGAGCATGGTCGGTGAGCTCAATTACTTTCTTGGTCTTCAGATTCAGCAAAGAAATGATGGAATTTTCATCTTTCAAACCAAATATGCCAAAAATTTGTTGAAACGCTTCAAGTTAGAAAATGCTCATCCCAAAAGAACACCGATTGGAACACGTGAAAAACTCTCCAAAGATGAGAAAGGGACTTCTGTTGATGAACGACTATATAGAAGTATGATTGACAGTCTCTTATATCTAACTGCGAGTCAGCCAGACATTTGTTATAGTGTAGGATTATGTGCTCGGTTTCAAGCAAATCCTAGAGAGTCTCATCTGGTGTCAGTGAAGTGCATTCTCAAATATGTTGATCGAACGACTGACTATGGAATCTGGTATTCATTTGATACAAATACAAATCTAGTTGGCTACTGTGATGTTGATTATGTCGGGAGTTTGGATGATCGAAAAAGTACTTTCGGTGGATGTTTTTATTTGGGAAACAATTTAGTGTCGTGGTTTAGCAAGAAGCATAACTCTATTTCTCTGTCTACTGCCGAGACAGAATATATTGCAGCTGGTAGTAGCTGTACTCAGCTTATTTGGATGAAACAAATGCTCAAGGACTACGGTGTTACACAGGATGCCATAACATTGTATTGTGATAATATGAGTGCTATTAATATCTCCAAGAATCCAGTTCAACATTCACAGACAAAACATATTGATATTCGACATTATTTCATTAGATCACTTGTAGAAGACAAAGTTATCACCTTGGAACATATGGTGACGGAAAAACAAATTGTCGATATTTTTACCAAAGCATTGGATGGTGTGAAATTTGAAGAATTAAGGTTTGTCTTAGGCCTTTGTGTCATGTGAAGAGATTCGTAAGTTTTTTTTTTATTTTCTTTTGCTTTCATATTATTTAAAAAAAAAAGTCTCCTCTTGTTTTTGGGTGATTCTTTATTGTTACCTAAAGGTTATATTACTTCTGGAAATTCCGACATTTATTGATTTATCAATTGGACTGGTTGTTCAACTGAAAAGGTATGGTTCTATGAGAAGCTGAAGAAAATCTTGTATATTTATGGACGACTTCTATATTTATATTGCTCTAAAATTCCTTAAGGGTTACAGATTTTTTATCAAAAAGTTTGGAGAAGTATTTTGGATATTCTAATGAAGTCCAAAAATACATCATTATCTTGATTATGGTTACTAGATGAGAGAAGTATTTTGGATATTCTAATGAAGTCCAAAAATACATCATTATCTCGATTATGGTTACTAGATGAGTGTATCTTCAAATTGAATAATCATCGGATTTTATGGTTTATTTCC
Source organism: Begonia masoniana (assembly GCA_022432975.1). Classification (NCBI taxonomy): domain Eukaryota; kingdom Viridiplantae; phylum Streptophyta; class Magnoliopsida; order Cucurbitales; family Begoniaceae; genus Begonia; species Begonia masoniana. The sequence goes on from CM039502.1 coordinate 13,622,702, forward strand.
ATAAAATCAGCAGAGTCTTTTCTTAGAGGTTTCAGGTTTATTGATTTTTTATGGAAACTATGTTCTGTGTTCTCTGTGGTGAAATGAAGAAACTTTTATGTGATTTGATGGTTCTTATTTTAAATATTACCATATATTCTCCAACTCTTCAGCGGTGTCATCTCTCTCTCTCTTCTGATAGCTTTCAGTATTTCGAAAGGTGTTCTTTGTTTAGGGTTTTTTACAGGAACTCTCATCCATGGCAAGAAGCAAAAAATCAACTAAGGCAACATCATCAAGCGATGTTCCACACACTATCACAGACGCACACCCTAAATCGAAAATGGCTATTATAGTCTCTACGCCTCCACCCATTGCAGATACGACAACAGAGGTTAAGGGGGAGCGATTACGAATATTAATCAAGTAGACTCTTCAGGAGTCAAAAGAAGGTTTCGAAATCCTGCGAATGATATTTACAAAATTAGCTCTGTTCCTCCAAGAGCCTCTCTTCGATTGAGACTTGCTCGAGTTTCAAAAGGTAAAAAGGCTCGAACGGATAAAACAGATTCCTCTGATGAGCAATGGTCCGAAAAGGATGAAAAAGGTTCAGACTCCTCTGATGTTCAAGAAAATCAAAGTCCAAAACTGTCCAGAAATCTTTGCTCAAGTCTTAAGAAAACGAGTGAAAGCTCTGCGCCTGGAAAGTCACCAAAAGGGAAGTCCAAGAAGAATACTCTGCATTCTGATTCCTTAAAATAGAAGCGGTCAAAGGTCGAGAAGGCCAAAGTTTCTCTGTCTCCAAAACGTCCAACACGCTCACAGTCATTGTCACAAACTCGAGTGAAAGCTCTGTGCCTGGAAAACGAGTGAAAGCTCTGCGCCTGGAAAGTCACCAAAAGGGAAGTCCAAGAAGACTACTGTGCATTCTGATTCCTTAAAATCGAAGCGGTCAAAGGTCGAGAAGGCCAAAGTTTCTCTGTCTCCAAAACGTCCAACACGCTCACAGTCATTGTCACAAACTCGAGTCAACAAAAATGCAAGTAAGTCTTCCAATAAAGCATGCGCAGTAGATTTTAAGTCTAATATTCATGTTGCTTGATAAGAAATCTTTTCTAATAGAACCTTATGGTCTGAACGCAATATTCATGAAGGCTACTTTCTTGATTGCGAAGTTTTGATTTACCATCTTCTACAACAAGGCTTTAGGAAAGATATTTAGAGGGCTTAATCCCTTTGTGAGTAAAGTGGTTTTAGAGTGTTATTGCAATTTAGATCAGTATGTAAATCCCTTGATCACTCAAACTTTGGTAAAACTTATATTAGAGGACAGATCGTTGATTTCACCTCTGATGTGATCAACTCATATTTGGAAGCTATGCATTGATTCTGAGATGTTTATTTTTTATTTTGGCCGAATCATAGCTGATATCACAGGTGGTGTCAGACGTACATGGCCTAAAGAAAAGGATTTTCCTGCCTCTCGATTGACAGTTAAATACAAAAGTTTGTATAAAATTGCCATGAGGAATTGGTTGCCCACTTCTCATGGTACTGGCATAAACAAATCAATGGCCACGTTATTATTTAAAATTAAAAATGCTATTCCTTTTAATATCGGGCAGTTCATCTTTCACCAAATTATGAAGCATGCCGACAGTAAGAATGGAAGGCTTGCTTGCTGTTTCCCTGCCTGATTTACAGCATTATATCTTCACAACACAAAATCATTAAAGCGAATGAATGTTTATATGTTGAAAAAGATGAGATTCGCATCAGTTACAAGCTTAGAACTGGAGCTCATGTGAATGACATGGATAAACTCATCGAAAGTGCTCCACCGTTACAAGGTATGTCCACTCATGCTCTTGCCTCTTATTCCATCAAAGCCTTAATTGATGTATCAAAATCATTGGATAGTCAACTCTCTGTATAGAACAAACAAAAAGAAATTGTTACAAGTCTGATTGATACTCTACTAAAGACTAAAAATGCTGAAGAAGAGCATGCTGTATTGAGAAAGAAAGCAAAGAAGTCACCGGCTCCTGCATCATCCAGTGTACCTCCTAATGTTTCAGTAGAAATCCAGGAGGAACTTACTGAAGAAACAACTCTATGATCATTTTACTGCTAACAATGACTCTTTTAGTTATTATTGTTCCTTGAACCCAGTTAGTTCATCTTCATCTTATTCTGAATATTCTCATTCTGTGTTGATAGATATTTTGATATGCTGGATTATATATTTTGAATTATTCTTGATGGATATTATTTGTCTTTTTATGGCAAAAAGGAAGAGTAAATGCATATTGGCAATATACTTTATGATTACCAGTTAAGGGGGAGTTCCGGTCTATAGCCAACATGCAAGTAGTCTTGGCTAACGGGTGGGCTAAACGAGCCGAGCCTGGCCCGGTCCCTATAGGCGAGCCGGGCCGAGCCCAGCAGTTGGGCTCGCGAGCTCGCCACAGATCGAGCCAAACGAGCTGGCTTGCGAGCCCCACCCCGCAGCCCGCCCTCTATTCTCTCGCTAACGCTCTCTGTCTCGCGAGCCCCACCCCGCAGCCCGCCCTCTCCTCTCTCGCTAACTCGCTTTCTGTCTCGCAAGGACATACTGCCATTTCATTTTTGACGCCATCGATGTTAACAGAAAACCACGATAGACAGAAAACCACGATAAGAAACCTGCAAAACAGAGAAAGAGAGACTCTCTGTTTAGCACTTGCAAAACAGAGAGTCTCTCTTTCTCTGTTTTGCCTGTTTTGCAGGTGCAAAACAGAGAGAGAGAGAGAGAGCAATGCTGATGTTCTACATCTGCTCTCTCCCTCCTTCCTGTTTGGCAGCAGCATTAGCAACGGTCAAAGACCGTTGCTATGCTTTCCCGAGTTGCCCAGCAACGATCTGATGACCGTTGCTTCTCTCTCTCTCTCCCTCCTTTTTTCAGCACAGTAGCAGCAACGGTCTTATAACCGTTGCTCTCTCTCTCTCCCTCCCTCCCTCTCTCCTGTTTTGTAGGGCAGCAACAGGTAGCGGCAACGGTCATGAAAATTATGACCGTTGCGTGCATGATGCCACGGCCCTTAAAACCGTTGCAGCAACGGTCTTATGACCGTTGATACCCTCCCTCCCTCCCTCTCCCGGCAGCAGGCAGTGGCAACGGTCATAAAAATTATGACCGTTGCTGCTTGCACAAAGCCCAGCCCGGCCCATATAAATTATCTTCCCTCTCTTTCATCTTTTTTACCATCTTTCCTTCAACTCTCTCTCTCTCTCTCTCTCTCTCTCTCTCTCTCTCTCTCTCTCTCTCTCTCTCTTAAATCTTCAATTTGCTCAATTCATTCTTCAATTTGTTATCGGTCAATTTGGTGCTATCAATCAATTTCTCTACTCTTGCAATTCACCATTTTTCTCGTGCAACAAAGTATATTTTAGTTTTTTTTTACATATATTTACATAATTTTTAGTTATAGTTATATTAACTAAGTTTTTTTGCATTAATTTTTTTTTTAGGTTTCGTATACGTGAAGTTGATCAATTCACATCATCTACAAGCTTTTGTTGGACATTGGTTCTGTGGTATCAATTTATTATTAAAAATTTAATTTTATATTTAGTTTTATTTATTATGATCCTCGCAATTATATTATTGATAATAATGATGACATAGAGGAAATTAGATAATTAATTCCTACATTTTCTGTGGGACAATCATCTGCACAAGCATTCACTTCACCTAGAAAAAAAAGACAAAAACTTCGGATGTATGGAAACATTTTGATTTAAAAGATGTTAAAATTGCGGGCAAAATAGAAAGTAGAGCTCAATGTAAATATTGTGCTAAAAATTTTGCTTATACTTCTGGTAGCTCTACTAGCACAATTGGTAGACATTTTCAAAAATGTCACTTAAATATTGAAACACGAGATTCAACACAATCTCAATTAAATGTTAGTGGTAGTGACATTTTCACATATTCACAAAATAGAATGAGAGAAGGAATAACACAACTTGTAGCACAATCTGAATTGCCTATATCATTCTTCGTATAACGACCCCATTTCCCAGTAAGATATTGTCCGCTCTAGGGATTGGTTCGTAACCCAATATCCTCCCTGAAGGACCGGAATTGTCTAAGAGGGGGGTGAATTAGACTTTTAAAAATTAATCTAATAATCAATTAGTGTTACTCTCTTAATTAGTTTAATGGCAAATAAGGTAATATCAAAAATAAAGAGAGAGTAAGAAAGATTCAACACCAGTACTTTTTACGTGGTTCGGCCAAACTGCCTACGTCCACGCTCCAAGGCTCACCCCTTGAAGATCCTTACCCTTCTCCTCACGAGAAATAACAGGGATTCCGGGCTCCGATCAACTGCCTTTACAGATTTGGATTGAACTTCACGGGCGTCAATCCACTGCCGTTACAAGTTTGAGTTTGTAAAATATTAAGCTCAGACTACAATCTCACAAAAATGAATCTCAAGTTAGGATTGAGAGATGTAGAGAAGAATACAGAGTGTGAAATTAACTTTCGCAGTTAGGGCTCAGAATTCAAATTGGCAAAAGTTAGTCTTCGAGCCTTTTCTTCTGCTTATATACTCTGTAAGAAGTTGCTTCACAGAATTGAATGCTTCTTTCTTCAAAATGGAGAAATGTTACCGTTGGAAAGCATCCGTACTGAAGCAGCTATCCGTTGCTTCTGAAAATATTGTTTGTCGTCGCCATTAAAGGCCTGGAGTTAATGCTGAAAACGACGTCACTGTAGCTTCGCGGCTAACTTTGAATTCTGGCGGAAGTTCACCGGCAGATGCAACTTATGAGCAGAGACACGTCATCGGTGGATGCAGCTTGAAATGCCATCTGCAGATGTATCCTAAAAATCCATCGGCAGGTGTATCCTTGAATTCCATCGGCAGAAGCATCTTAAACTTTTATCGGCAGAAGCATCTTAAACTTTTATCGGTAGAAGCATCTTAAACTTTTATCGGCAGAAGCACCTTTAAACTCCATCGGCAGGAGCATTGTCAAACGTGATCGGTAGGTGCAAGCTTTAGTCAGCATCTCCTTTTGTCGTTTAGTCAATCGGCAGGAGCTGCTTAAAACATCATCGGCAGATGTGTCTTCAACTATCATCGGCAGATGTGCTTTCAAATATCATCGGCAGATGTGGCTTCAAACACCATCGGCAGATGAAACAGATAAGCGCTTGACACGTCATCGGCAGATGTCTTCATGACGCTATTGGCAGATGACTTCAAAACTCTATCGGTAGATGACTTCAAAACGCTATCGGCAGAAGAAACATATAAGCACTGACCACGTCATCGGTAGATGCTCGCTTAGAGCTTCACGGGCAGATGAGACTTGTAAATGTTATCGGCATATGCATCTCAACCCGTCATGAACCGGCATCGGCAGGAGTAGCTTCAACAGCTATCGGCAGATGCATCATTTCTTTGTCGTGTAGCGATCGGTATATGCAAGCCTGTTTTGCTATTTAATTCTGTATACTCAAACCGATTTATTAGACAACTTAAATACCCTTTTCAGGGGTATTTCCAAATAAACTCATATTCATTATTCTCTTTAAATACACATAATCAAATTGTACACTAATTATACAAATACATAATCAAAAACAAATTATGACTTAAACAATCTATAAGTCAACAATCTCCCCCTTTTTGATTATGACAATATAAATTTGATTAACTTTGATACTCCCCCATAATTCTAGCCGCTCCCCCATAGTATATGCATTTTATTCAATTAACCATTCAGAGCAATTCCAAAATCACAGAGTATAACCAAAGAATGATATATCCAAAGAATATTATCTAATCAGACTCAATCAAATATAGTATTCTCCCCCATTGACATTATAAAAAAAAAACAATGCATTCAACATCAGAGTATGTTTAGGAAAAAAAATAGTCATTAAAAAGAAACAACTAAACTAAAAAAAAAAATGTATATAACTAAAAATCACTATTTGAAGAGATCTAAATGACGATTCCAAAAGGCTCTCTGAACATAAAAGGGCACGTCACGGTGGGGATTGAAAGATGCATCCACCAGAGCTTGAAGAAATGCAAGATCTCGAGGGAGAGGTGATTGATAGACCACCATTGCCAAACAAGGAGCAGGAGGTGGAGAAGGCTCTCGGGACACCTCCATGTCCAAGCAAGGAGGAGACTCGACAGAAGGACCAGAACACACATCCATGCATGGCGAAGGAGAGGCTTCCAAGGGACAGGCTGGAGGAGAGGAAGATGCAGGAGAAGAGGAAGATGTAGGAAGTGTGAACTTGAGCTCAGCCTCATGAATATCTAGGGACATGAGGCGCACATCTTCAATAACAGCAAGCCTGGAGAGGGGAAGAAACAAATCTTCATAGCAAGTCTCGGGAACATTGAGACCAGAACTTGATGGTTCGGGTTCAGGGTCAGGTTCAGGTGTCAACGCGGCAATGGAAGATTGGAGTTTCTCAAGTTCCCTGACAACCATTCGCCTATCACCATCAACTTTCGTAGACAGCAGGCCAAGACCTGTATCCAAAGCAATGCTCATGTCCTGATGATTCTTATCAATTTTACTGTGGAGGGTACTGAGGGCAGTGCCAAGGTTGGTAATAGAGGCTTGCATCTCATTATACTGAGCCTCAGTGAAGGAAAATCTCCTGTGATATGTCAGGGGAGTTGCAGGAGTATTGGAGAGAAGGGGTTGGACTTGCAGAGCGATTGGAGCAGGTTGAACTGGTGATGGAGGGAGCACCTCATGCTGATCGGGAGAAGGAGGAGCTGAAGGTGCATGGATTGGAGATGGAGGAGCTGAAGGTTCATGGAGTGGAGATGGAGGGGCTGAAGGTTCAGGGTTTGGAGATGGAGGAGCTGAAGATGGTAAGGGAAGTGTAGGTGGAGATGGAGGTGGAGGAACTGGAGATGGTAGAGCTGGAGGACCATGGGTGAGTATCGAGAAAATTGCTCGCATCACCGGAGAGATGGAAGGAAAAACAGGCTGAGAAGGTAGTATGAGAGAAGGTGGAGGTGAAGGAGGGTGTTCAGGAATAGGTAGAGACACAGGTGAGGGGCAGAGGTGGCCTCTGAAATAGGTGCTATGGAGGAAGGAGCAATCCTGCGCCTACGCACTAGAGGAGAAGGTGGGGGGCTTGAATCCTGAGATTGAGAAATACCACGGTCTGGACATACTGTTTCATCTCCCCCTTCAGCAGTTGATTCATCTGGAAGGATAAGTTTCCTTTTTCCACGCCTGACAGGTGCTGCCAAAGAAACCTTTTTCTTAGCCTTATCCACAGCAGGTTTTCCTATTACGATTTGTTTGAATCCAATCCTGCTAAGAGTGGAAGAGGAATAAAAATTGGAGGGTAGAAGTCTCACAGGCTCCTCCTCCTCAGGAAGGACAACCTCAAGACGAGCAAATAACCGCATGAGAAGCAGATTATATGGTAGAGAAGTAGCCCTGGAGGATACAGCAAGAATCATCCTTCGAACAACTATATATCCAATGTTGAAGGGTGTCTTGAAATAGATTGCATACAGAACAAACAGTTCCATTGCGCTCACCTCGTCATAATGTCCACCCTTGGGAACAATATTGAAATCAATCATATGACGAAAAACTCTGGCTCTAGGGGTCAGATGTTTGCCCTTTAACTGATCAGGGGATGAATTGGGGTCCACAGCAATTTCCCTTAGAAACTGTAGTCCTTCAGGCATTCCAAAGAAGGGTAGCTCAGGGCCTGTCACATACTTGTAAGAGCAGTTATCCAAATGAGGAGCTCCCAGAAGGGCATTTATGGACTGAGGAGTAATTTCTATGAAAGTGTTGTATACGTTGCTCTTAATGGAAGGGTAATCAGAGGTGAAGCTAAGGTTTGCATAAAACATCCTAATCGCTTCCGGGTAGTAGAATGATTCGGTCTCAAAGAGACCTATTAACCCGAGATCCGTCAAGGGTTCAATAAAGTCCATTCCGGCTAACTCTTCAAAAGAAATACCCTTACTAGGAATTAACGATTTGAACTTATAGTCATTGTGGTACTTTACCTCAGCAGCTTGAGTAAGAAAGAAGTAGGTTGGCCACTCCGTTCCACGAGGAATCTCTCGGGAAGGACGATCAGAAACATTGGCCTTCTTCTTGGTCGGTTTGGAAACGGCGCGAGATGATTGACCTTGAAGTTCCATTTCTAGAAGAGGATTCGACAGAGAGGATTTGGTAGGGCAGGGATTTACAGAAAGAGCGCGAAAAGTAAAGTGTCTGGGCGAAGAAGAATGAATTTAAAAGAAATAACTCATCGCCAGACGAAGAAGACATACGTGTCGGCAGATTGGGGAATACATCTTCCGATGGATTACACGTGTCGGCAGATTGAGCAGTACAGTTTCCGATGGGATAGAAAACACTGCATCTGCCGATAGAGATGTAACTACCGATGACTAGAGAAATACACAGTATCTACCGGTGCTTCACAACACAGAAACACTCAATTACATAGGATCTAATAACAGAGGAATACCCTTAGTTTTTCTCAACCCGAATGAGTCCTAGCCTGATTCTAATATTATTGAAGGTCTTCTCATCCAAAGGCTTGGTAAATATGTCTGCAAGTTGATCTACAGAATTAACAAACTCTAGAGTGATATCTCCTCTTTGAACATGATCTCTAATGAAATGATACCTAACATCAATATGTTTGGTTCTAGAGTGCTGAATAGGATTTTTAGAAATATTGATGGCACTGGTGTTATCACACCGAATAGGAATCCTATCATAAAACAGATTATAGTCTTCTAGTGTTTGTTTCATCCATAACACTTGTGCACAACAACTGCCTGCAGCAATATATTCACTTTCTGCAGTTGAGAGTGCAACAGAATTCTGTTTCTTAGAATACCAAGACACTAGGGATTCTCCTAAGAATTGACAAGTGCCACTGGTGCTCTTCCTATCAACTAGACTACCAGCATAGTCAGAATCTGAATATCCTATCAGATCAAAGGAAGTTCCCTTAGGATACCATAAACCTAAGTCATAAGTCCCACTCAAATATTTGAAAATCCTTTTTACTGCAGATAAATGAGATTCCTTAGGGGCAGCCTGAAACCTAGCACATAGGCACACACTAAAGAGTATATCTGGCCTACTTGCAGTCAGATATAACAGTGAACCAATCATACCACGATATTTCTTTATATCCACACTTATACCATTTTCATCCTTGTCCAATTTAGTAGTGGTACTCATGGGAGTTCTAGAGGATTTGACAGATTCTAAACCAAACTTCTTAAAGAGTTCCTTAATATACTTTTCTTGACAGAAGAAAATTCCATCAGGAGATTGACTAATCTGGAATCCTAAGAAAAACTTTAACTCACCCATCATACTCATTTCAAACTCACTTTGCATGAGGGAGGAAAACTCATTGCACAAACTGACATTTGTAGATCCAAAAATAATGTCATCGACATATATTTGAACTAACAAGATGTCTGCATCCTTTTGCATGGTAAATAGAGTTGAATCAGAATTACCTTTTTTGAAATTTCTTTCCTTAAGGAAATTCTTCAACCTATCATACCAAGCCCTAGGAGCCTGCTTAAGACCATAGAGAGCTTTCCTAAGTTTAAATACATGATCAGGTTTATCAAAGGATTCAAATCCTAAAGGCTGCTCTACATAAACTTCTTCCAAGATATATCCATTTAAAAAGGCACTCTTTACATCCATTTGAAAGAGTGTGAAGTTCATGTAGCAGGCAAAAGCTAAAAGCAATCTAATAGATTCCAGACGAGCTACAGGGGCAAAAGATTCTTCAAAATCAATACCCTCTTCCTGAGAGTATCCCTTAGCAACTAGTCTAGCCTTATTTCTGACAACAATCCCATTCTCATCCAATTTATTCTTAAAGACCCACTTAGTTCCAATAATGGGATAATTCTTTGGCCGTGGAACAAGTTCCCATACTTTGCTCCTTTCAAATTGATTTAGCTCCTCTTGCATAACTAAAATCCAATTTTCATCATTCTCGGCCTTCTCAAATTTCTTAGGCTCTATTTGAGAGATAAATGCCACATTGGCACAGAGATTTCTAAGAGAGGCTCTAGTCTTAACCCCTAAAGAAGGATCACCTAAGACTTCATCTAATAGATGGTCTTTGATGAATTTCCAATCTCTAGGAAGAGCAGGATTTTCATCCTTGACAGAAACTATATCATGAGGAATAGGAGAAGTTTCTAAAGATTTTTCTACTTGAATGGGATCTGTAGGCTTTTCTAAGGAAAGGGAATCCAGTTGTTTTTCCAAGGGATCATCCTCATCCACATTGATTAATGGGTGAGGAGTCTCATCAAAATTGACATGAACAGATTCCTCTACAACAAGAGTTCTCCTATTGAAAACTCTGTATGCTTTACTGGTCAAAGAATATCCTAGAAAAATTCCAAGATCGGATTTGGAATCGAATTTTCCTAAGTTATCCTTAGTATTAAGAATGAAACATTTGCAACCAAAAGCTCTAAAATACTTAACAGTAGGAGTCTTGCCATTCCAAAGTTCATAGGGAGTTTTCTCTAGAATAGGTCTTATGGAGACCCGATTAAGCACATAACAGGCTGTTGCTACAGCTTCAGCCCAGAAATACTTTGGAAGGGTGTTTTCATTTAGCATAGTCCTAGCAAGCTCTTGAAGGGACCTATTCTTCCTCTCAACAACACCATTTTGCTGAGGGGTCCTAGGAGAAGAGAAATTGTGCTCAATTCCATATTTGAGACACAAGAGTTCAAATTTCTCATTTTCAAACTCTCCACCATGATCACTACGAATAGCAACAATGGTGAGCTCCTTTTCATTTTGTACTCTTTTCCTAAAGCTAGAGAAAGTATCAAAAGTCTCATCCTTAGACTTCAGAAAATAAACCCAAGTAAATCTAGAGAAATCATCTACAATAACAAAGGCATAGAATTTGCCGCCTAGGCTTGCTATATTGGAAGGACCGAAGAGGTCCATGTGAAGAAGTTGGAGAGGCTTAGAAGTGGAGATTGCATTATTTGATGCAAAAGAGCTTTTGATCTGCTTGCCCATTTGACAAGCTTCACAGACTTTATCCTTCTCGAAGGATATCTTAGGGATCCCTCTAACTAAATTCTCCTTAGTAATCTTAGCTAAGGTATCCATCCCTACGTGTCCTAATCTTCTATGCCAAGACCAACAGTCATTAAGAGAATTAACAACAAAACACTTCTCATCAACATGCTCAAAAACATTCAGATCAACAATATAGACATTTTCTTTTCTAAATCCTTTAAACAAAATATGGTTAGTTGAAATGTCTTTGATCACACAAGCATTTGATTTGAAAGTTACTTTATAGCCCTTGTCACACAACTGACTTATGCTAAGCAGGTTATGTTTTAATCCTTCTACAAGTAAAACATTTTCAATAGTAGGATGAGAAGGATTACCTATATTGCCGATGCCAACGATTTTGCCCTTTTGATTTCCACCAAAAGTGACACTACCTTTCTTCTTGTTGACAACAGCAAACTTGGTTGAGTCTCCCGTCATATGCCTTGAGCAACCACTGTCAAGGTACCACAGATTTGTTCCGGGAGAGCAGTCAACCTGCAAAACAGAAATCAGGTTGTCTTCTTAGGTACCCAAATCTTTTGGGTCCTAGTGTTAGGTCTGGTTCCCTTAGGAACCCATTGGAATTTACCAGTTGATTTCATATAGTTTGCTTTTAGCGGACATACAAAAGATTTATGTCCAGCTTCATTACATGCATGACAGACAGAGGGTTTAACAAAGAAGTTTTTAAAGGCTTTCCTTTTATTAGACTTGTCATACCCTAATCCGGTCTTGTCAAAATTTGCTCTCTGACCTGCTATTACAATCTTAAATAATTTTTCACCCATAGTGAAGTTCAGAATAATATTATTCAAATCTTCATTTTTGCTTTTAAGATCATCAATCTCTTTGACATGCAAATTAGTTTTCTCGGCATGTATTTCTACCATGTTTGCGTTTTCCTTTTTCAAAGTATTGTATTTAGTTTTTAACATCCCAAACTGTTTAACTAAATCATTGAAAGCATCAATTATATTATCTTCATCGTCATCAATATCACTGTCACTAATAATACTAGAGGAAGAAGAACTAACCTTGTCCTCGTGTGCCATAAAGCACAGGTTTGCTACTTCCTCATCCTCTGATGAAGAGGTATCTTCTTCACTATCGTCCCAAGTGGCCTTCATTGCCCTTTTCTTGAACTTCTTGGGACCCTGCTTTGCTTGTGGACAATCTGCCTTCATATGTCCAGGCTTTCCACACCCAAAACACGTGATCTCCTTGTCCTTTTGAGACTTTTCACCCTTTGGAAACCTTTTTCCCTGCATCCTCTTTCGTTGCAGGAATTTGCTGAATCTCCTGGTAATGAGGGCAATGTCCTCATCTTCTTCTTCTTCCTCAGATTCATCAGGCTTGCTCGATGAGGCCTTGAGAGCTATGTCCTTTCTCTTGGAGATCTCTTTTTCTTTGAGATCCTCCTTGTCATTGGCCCTCATGGTTATCTCATGAGTCATTAGAGAGCCAATGAGTTCCTCAAGCTTGAGAACCTTGAGATCCCGTGCCTCTTGTATTGCCGTCACCTTTGGTTGCCAAGCTCTTGGTAAACATCTCAAAATTTTCCTAATTAACTCTTCACCTGAATACATCTTACCAAGTACTTTTAACCCATTAGTAATGTTAGTGAAACGAGTAAACATTGAAGAAATAGACTCATCCTTTTCCATGGTAAACAATTCATATTCGTGAACTAACATGCTCAATTTACTCTCCTTTACTTGGTTAGTTCCCTCATGTGTGACTTCTAATAAGTGCCAAATTTCTTGAGCACTTTCACACCTTGCACTCTATTGAATTCATCTCTATTTAGAGCACAGTATAAGGTGTTTACTGCCTTAGTATGAAGGCTCAGATTTCTCTTATCGGACTCTGTTAACTCATAAGAGTCCTTAGGGATACTTTTCCCATCAACAGTTTTCATGGCCTTAAAAGGACCATTCTCTATAATACACCACGTTTCATAGTCTATGGCTTGAATGAATATTTTCATTCTAGCCTTCCAATAGACATAATCACTACCATCAAAGAATGGAGGTCTATTGGTTTCTTGACCTTCTATTTGTGATGTGTTAGTGTTGAATGCCATTGTAATAGCAGAATATAACGCAGAGCGTTTAACTACAGCTTAGACAAAGATAACCTCGCTCTGATACCAATTGAAGGACCGGAATTGTCTAAGAGGGGGGTGAATTAGACTTTTAAAAATTAATCTAATAATCAATTAGTGTTACTCTCTTAATTAGTTTAATGGCAAATAAGGTAATATCAAAAATAAAGAGAGAGTAAGAAAGATTCAACACCAGTACTTTTTACGTGGTTCGGCCAAACTGCCTACGTCCACGCTCCAAGGCTCACCCCTTGAAGATCCTTACCCTTCTCCTCACGAGAAATAACAGATCGGGATTCCGGGCTCCGTACAAGTTTGAGTTTGTAAAATATTAAGCTCAGACTACAATCTCACAAAAATGAATCTCAAGTTAGGATTGAGAGATGTAGAGAAGAATACAGAGTGTGAAATTACTTTCGCAGTTAGGGCTCAGAATTCAAATTGGCAAAAGTTAGTCTTCGAGCCTTTTCTTCTGCTTATATACTCTGTAAGAAGTTGCTTCACAGAATTGAATGCTTCTTTCTTCAAAATGGAGAAATGTTACCGTGGAAAGCATCCGTACTGAAGCAGCTATCCGTTGCTTCTGAAAATATTGTTTGTCGTCGCCATTAAAGGCCTGGAGTTAATGCTGAAAACGACGTCACTGTAGCTTCGCGGCTAACTTTGAATTCTGGCGGAAGTTCACCGGCAGATGCAACTTATGAGCAGAGACACGTCATCGGTGGATGCAGCTTGAAATGCCATCTGCAGATGTATCCTAAAAATCCATCGGCAGGTGTATCCTTGAATTCCATCGGCAGAAGCATCTTAAACTTTTATCGGCAGAAGCATCTTAAACTTTTATCGGTAGAAGCATCTTAAACTTTTATCGGCAGAAGCACCTTTAAACTCCATCGGCAGGAGCATTGTCAAACGTGATCGGTAGGTGCAAGCTTTAGTCAGCATCTCCTTTTGTCGTTTAGTCAATCGGCAGGAGCTGCTTAAAACATCATCGGCAGATGTGTCTTCAACTATCATCGGCAGATGTGTTTTCAAATATCATCGGCAGATGTGGCTTCAAACACCATCGGCAGATGAAACAGATAAGCGCTTGACACGTCATCGACAGATGTCTTCATGACGCTATTGGCAGATGACTTCAAAACTCTATCGGCAGATGACTTCAAAACGCTATCGGCAGAAGAAACATATAAGCCACTGACCACGTCATCGGTAGATGCTCGCTTAGAGCTTCACGGGCAGATGAGACTTGTAAATGTTATCGGCATATGCATCTCAACCCGTCATGAACCGGCATCGGCAGGAGTAGCTTCAACAGCTATCGGCAGATGCATCATTTCTTTGTCGTGTAGCGATCGGTATATGCAAGCCTGTTTTGCTATTTAATTCTGTATACTCAAACCGATTATTAGACAACTAAAATACCTTTTCAGGGGTATTTCCAAATAAACTCATATTCATTATTCTCTTTAAATACACATAATCAAATTGTACACTAATTATACAAATACATAATCAAAAACAAATTATGACTTAAACAATCTATAAGTCAACATCTCCCCTTTGATTATTGACAAGCAAATTTGACTTAACTTGATACTCCCCCATACTTCTAGCCAGCCCCCCAGCGTATATGCATTTTATCAATGAACATTCCGAGCAATTTCCAAATTCACAGATATACAACCAAAGAATGATATATCAAAGTAATTATCTAATCAGACTCAATCAAATTATAGTATTCTCCCATGACATTATAAAAAAAAAAAACAGCATTCAAACATCAGAGTATGTTTAGGAAACAAAATTATAGTCATAAAAGAACCAACTAACTAAAAAAAAAAAATGTATATAACTAAAAATCACTATGTGAAGAGATCTAACTGAAGATCCAAAAAGGCTCTCTGAACATAAAAGGGCACGGTCACGGTGGGGATTGACAGATGCATCCACAGAGCTTGAAGGAGATGCAAGATCTCGGCAGGGAGAGGTGTAAGTGAGTAGCCCACATGGGCCAAACAAGGAAGAGGAGGAGGTGGAGAAGGCTCTCGGGACACCTCCATGTCCAAGCAAGGAGGGAGACTCGACAGAAGGACCTGACCACACATCCGCATGGCGAAGGAAGGCTTCCAAGGGACAGGCTGGAGGAGAGGAAGATGAAGGAGAAAGAAGAGGAAGTGTAGGAAAGTTGAACTTGAGCTAAGCCTCAGGAATATCTAGGGACATGAGGCGCACATATTCAAAACAGCAAGCCGGAGAGGGGAAAGAGAAACAAAAATCTTTCATAGCAAGTATCGGAAACATTGAACCAGAAACTTGATGGTTCGGGTTCAGGGTCAGGTTTCAGGGTTGTCAACGGCAATGGAAGATGTGGAGTTTCTCAAGGTCCCTGACAAACATTCGATATCACCATCAACTTTCGTAGACAGCAGGCCAAGACCTGTATCCAAAAGCAATGTCATGTCCTGATGATTTTATGTCAAATTTTACTGTGGAGGGTACTGAGGCCGTGCCAGGTTGGTTAGGGCTTGCATTCAGTATATGAGGCCTCCGTGACGACAAAGGCAAATCTCCTGATGATAGGTAGGGAGTTCTGCAGAGATTGGAGAGAAGGGGGTGACTTGAGAGCGATTGGAGCCGGTTGGAACTGGTGATTGGAGGGAGCACCTCTGCTGAGCGGGAGAAGGCGGAGCTGCAGGCATGATGGAGATGGAGGAGCTGACGGTATGGATTGGAAGTGAGCTGGAGGGGCTGAAGTTCAGGGGTGGAGTGGCGGAGCTGAAGGATGTAAGGGAAGTGTAGGTGGAGATGGAGGGGGAGGAACTTGAGATGGTTAGAGCTGGAGGACCATGGGTGTATGAGAACAAGTGCCGCATCACGGAGAGATGGAAGGAAAACCAGGTGAGAAGGTAGTATGAGAGAAGGTGGAGGTGAAGGAGGAGTGTCAGGAATAGGTAGAGGACAAGGTGAGGGGCACAGGAGGTGGCCTCTGAAATAGGTGCTATGGCGGATGGAGAATCCTGCGCATCAGCCTGAGGAGAAGGTGGGGGGCTGAATCCGGAGATTGATAAATACCCGGGGACTGGGACATCTGTTCATCTCCCCTTCAGCAGTTTGATCATTGGAAGATAGTTTTCCTTTTCCACGCCTGACAGGTGCTGCCATAAGAAACCTTTTCTAACTTATCCACTAGCGGTGTCCTATTACGATTGTGTTTGCATCCAAATCCTGCTAAGCGTGGAAGAGGAATAAAATTGGAGGTAGAAGTCGCCACAGGCTCCTCTCCTCACGGAAGGACAACCTCAAGACGAGACAAATAACCGCAATGAGAAGCAGATTAATGGTAGAGAAGTCGCCATGGAGGATTACAGCAAGAATCATACTCGAACAAAATATATTCCAATGTTTGAAGGGTTAGTCTGAAGATTGCCTACAGAAAAAAAACAGTTCGCTTTGCGCTAACCTCGTCATACTGTCCACCCTTGGAGAACAAATGAAATCAACATATGACGAAAAACTATGGCTCAGTGGTCAGATGGTTGCCCTTTAACTGATCAGGGGATGAATTGGGGCCACAGCAATTTACCTTAGAAACTGTAGTCCTCAGGCATTCCAAAAGAAGAAGGGTAGCTCAGGGATGTCACATACCTTGAAGAGAGTTATCCAAATGAGGCGCTCCCCAGAAGGGCATTTATGGAGAGGAGTAATTTCTATGAAAGTGTTTAGTCGTTGCTTCTTTATGGAAGGTAATCAGAGGTGAAGCTAAGGTTTGCCAATAAAACATGCCTCATCGCTTCGGGTAGTAGAATGGATTCGGTCTCAAAGAGACCTAATTAAACTGAGATCCGTCAAGGGTTCAATAAAGTCCATCCGGATAACTCTTCAAAAGAACTAACCTTACTAGGAAATTACGATTTGAATTATAGTCAGGTGGTACTACCGCAGCAGCTGATGTGTGAAAGAAAAGTAGGTTGGCCCCTCCGTTCCACGAGGAAATCTGCTCGGGCAAGGGACGATCAGAACATTGCCTTTTTCTTGGTCGGTTGGAAAGGCCGCGAGATGATGTGGACCTTGAAGTTCCATTTCGTAGAAGGGATTCGACAAGAGGATTTGGCTTGGGCAGGGATTACAGCAAGATGCACGCGAAACAACGTTAAAGTGTCTGGGCGAAGAAGAAGAATTTAAAAGAAATACCTCATCGCAGACGAAGCGAAATAGTGTCGGCAGATTGGGGATACATCTTCCGAGGGATTACACGTGTCGGCAGATTGAGCAGTACAGTTTCGAGGGACTAGAAAACACTGCCATCTGCGATAGAGATGTAACTACGATTGACTAGAGAACTACACCGTATCTAACGGTGCTTCACAACACAGAAACACTCAATTACATAGGATCTAATAACAGGAGGCAATACCCTTAGCTTTTTCTCAAACCCGAATAGTCCTAAGCATGATTCTAATATTATGAAGGTCTCTCATCCAAAGGCTTGGTAAATATTCTGCAGTTTGATCTACAGAATTAACAAAACTACTAGAGTGATATCTCCTCTTGAACTGATCTAATGAAATGGATACCATAACATCAATAGTTTGGTTCTAGGGGCGTGAATAGGATTTTAGAAATATTGATGGCACGGTGTTATCACCCGAAATAGGATCTATAAAAAAACAGATTATAGTTTCTAGTGTTTGTTCATCCATAAATGTGCACAACAATGCCTGCGAAATATTCACTTTCTGCAGTGGAGAGGCAACGAATTCTGTTTGTAGAATACAAGACACAGGGGATTTCCTAAGAATTGACAAGTGCCACTGGTGCTCTTCCTATACAACTAGACTAACAGCATATGTAGAATCTGAATATCATATTCAAAAAGGAAGTTCCCTTGGATACCATAAACCTAAGTCATAAGCCCACTCAAATATTTGAAAATCCTTTTTACTGCAGATAAATGAGATTCCTGGGGCAGCATGAAACTATCACCTAGGCACACACTAAAGAGTATATCTGGCTACTTGCCGGTCAGATATCACAGTGAACCAAGCATAACACGTATTGTCTATATCCACACTTATACCATTTTTCATCCTTGTCCAATTAGTAGTGGTACCATGGGAGTTTAGAGGATTTGACAGCTTCTAAACCAAACTTTTAAAGAGTTCCTACTATACTTTCTGACAGAAGAAATTCCATCAGGAGATTACTAAGCTGGAATTCCTAAGAAAAACTTTAATTCACCCATCCTACTCTTTTCAAACTCATTTGCAGGAGGGGAGGAAAACTCATTGCACAAACTGACATTTGTAAGATCCAAAAAGAATTGTCATCGACATAATTTGAACTAACCAGATGTCTGCTCCTTTTGCATGGTAAAAGAGTTGAATCAGAATTACTTTTTGACATTTCTTCTTAAGGAACATTCTTCAACTATCATACCAGCCCTAGGAGCCAGCTTTAAGGACCAGAGGAGCTTTCATAAGTGTAAATACATGATCAGGTTATCAAAGGATTCAAATCCTAAAGGTCTGCTCTACATAACTTCTTCAAGATATATCATTAAAAAGGCACTCTTTACATCCATTGTATAAGAGTGTGAAGCCATTGTGCAGGCAAAAGCTAAAAAGCAATCTAATAGATTCCAGACGAGTACAGGGGACAAAAGCTTCTTCAAAATCATACCTCTTCCTGGAGTATCCCTTAGCAAATATCTTAGCCTTATTCTGACAACAATCCCTTCTCATTCCAATTTATTCGTAAGACCACTTAGTTCAATAATGGGATTAATTCTTGGCCGTGAACAAGTCCCATCTTGATCCTTTCAAAAGTGATTTAGCTCCTCTGGAATAAAACCTAAATCCAAGTTAATCATTCGGCCTTCCCAATTTCTTAGGCTCTATTTGAGGATAACGCCACATTGGCACAGAGATTTCTAAGAGAGGCTTAGTCTAACCCTAAAGAAGGATCACCTAAGGATTCATTAGAGATGGTCTTTGATGAATTTCCAATCTCTAGGAAGAGCAGGATGTTCACCTTGACAGAAACTATATCATGAGGTAAAGCCGAAGTTTTAAAGATGTTTTCTACTTGAATGGGACTGTGGTTTCTAAGGAAAGGGAAGTCCAGTGTTTCCAAGGGATCATCCTCATCACAGTTGATTAAGGGTGAGGGAGTCTCCGCAAAATTACCATGAACAGATTCCTCTACAACAAGAGTTTCTCCTATTGAAATCTGTATGCTTACTGGCAAAGAATATCCTAGAAAAAATTCCAAGATGGATTTGGAACGGAATTTTCCTAAAGTTATCTAGTATTAAGAATGAACATTTGCAACCAAAAGCTCTAAAATACGGAACCAGTAGGAGTCTTGCCATTCCAACGTTCATAGGGAGTTTTCTCTAGAATAGGTCTATGGAGAACCGATATAAGCAAAAACGGCTGTTGTACCGCTTCGCCGAAATATTGGAAGGGGGTTTTATTAGCATAGTCCTAGCAAGCCTCTTGAAGGCGACCTAGTTCTTCTCGCAACAACACCATTTGCTGGGGTTCCTAGTGAAGGAAGAGAAATGTGCTGCATTCCATATTTGAGAAACAAAGAGTCAAAATTTTCCTTTTCAAACTCCTCCACCATATCACTACGCATAGAAACAATGGTGAGCTCTTGTCATTTTGTAACTTTCCTAAAGCTAGAGAAAGTATCAAAAGTCTCATCCTTAGACTTCAGAAAAAAACCCAAAGAATCTAGAGAATAATCTACAATAAACAAAGGCAGAGGACATAGAATTTGCCGCCTGGCTGCTATAGTGGAAGGGACGAAGAGGGTGCATGTGAAGAAGTTGGAGAGGCTTAGAAGTGGAGATGCATATTTGATGCAAAAGAGCTTTTGATCCTGCTGGCCCATTTGACAAAGCTTCACAGTTTATCCTTCGCGAATGAGATTTAGGGATCCCTAACTAAATTTCTCCTTAGTAAGTGTTAGCTAAGGTATCCATTCCCTAGTGTCCTAATCTTCTCTGCCAAGACCACAACAGTAATTAAGAGAATTAAACAACCAAAACACTTCTCATAACATGCTCAAAAACATTCAGAGCAACCAAGAGAGACATTTTCTTTCTAATTCTTAAACAAAATAGGTTAGTTGAAACGTCTTTGATACACACAGCCTTTGATTGTGAAAGTTACTTTATAGCCATTGTCACAACAACTGACTGTATGCAAGAGGTGATGTTTTAATCCTTCTACAAGTAAAACATTTTCAATAGTAGGATGAGAAGGATATTAACCTATATTGCCAGATGCCAACGATGGTGCCCTTTTGATCCACCAAAAGTGGACACTACATTTCTTGTGACAACAGCAACTTGGTTGAGTCTCCCGTCTATGCCTGAGCACACTGTCAGGTCCCACAGATGTTACCGGGAGAGCAGTCAACCTGCAAACAGGAAATCGTGTCTCTTAGCTGACCCAAAATTTTGGGTAATAGTGTTAGGTTGGTTCCCTTAGGAACCCATGGCGAATTACAGTTGATTTACCTATAGTTTGCTTTTAGCGGACATACAAAAAATTATGTCCAGCTTCATTAATGCTATGAAAGAAGGTGTTTAACAACGAAGGTTTTTAAGGCTTTCCTTTTATTAGACTTGGTCTATACCCTGTAATCCGGTCTTGTCAAAATTTGCTATCTGAACCTATATTACCAATCTTAATAATTTCACCACTAGTGAAGTCAGAATAATAGTATTCAATCTATTCATTTTGCTTTTAAGATCATCAATCTCTTTGATCATGCAATTAGGTTTATCGGCATGTATGATACATTTGGCGTTTCCTTTTTCAAAGTATGTATTTAGTTTTTAACATGCCCAAACTGTTACTAAAACTTGGAACGCATCATTAATATATTCTCACGTCATCAATATCACTGTCACTAAAATACTAGAGGACGAAGAACTACCTTGTCACGTGTGCATAAATGCACCGGTTGTGCTACTCCTTCATCCTGCTGAAGAGTATCTTCTTCACATCGTCCCAAGTTGGCCTTTCATTGCCCTTTTCTTGAACTTCTTGGGACCCGCTTGCTTGTGGACAATTGCTCTTCTATGTCCAGGCTTCCACAACAAACACTGATGCTTGTCCTTGTGAGAATTTTCACCTTTGGTAATCATTTTTCCTCATCCCTTTCGTTGCCGGACATTTGCTGAATTCCGGGTACTGAGGGCAATGTCCTCAGCTTTTCTTTTCCTCAGCTTCATCAGGCTTGCTGCGATGAGGCTTGAGAGGCTAATGTCCTGTCTCTGGGGGATCTTTTTCTTTGAGATCCTCTTGTCATTGCGCCTCATGGTTATATTCATGAGTCATTAGTAGAGCAATGAGTTCATAAGCTTGAGAAACCTGAGATACCCGTGCTCTGTATTGCCGTCCTTTGGTTGCCAGCTCTTGGTAAACATCTCAAAATTTTGCATAATAATCTCACCTGAATACATCTGACAAGTACTTTGAACCCATTAGGAATGTTAGTGCAAAGAGTAAACATTGAAGAAATGACTCATCCTTTTCCTGGTAAACAATTCATATTCGTGAAAAACTAACATGCTCAATTACTCTACCTTACTTGGTTAGTTCCCCATGTGTGACTTTAATAAGTGCCAAATTCATTGAGCACTTTCACACTTGCATATATTGAATTCATCTCTATTTAGAGCCACGTTATATAGGTGTTACTGCCTAGTATGAAGGCTCGATTTCTCTTATCGGACTCTGTTACTCATAAGGCCTAGGGACAGTCTTTTCCATCAACAGTTTCATGGCCTTAAAAGGACCATCTCTCTAATACACCCCGTTTCATAGTCTTGGCTTGAATGAATATTTTCATCAGCCTTCAATAGACTATCATACCATACAGAATGGAGGTCTATGGTTTCTTGCCTTTATGTGATGGTGCGTTAGTGTTGAATGCCAGGTGTCATAGCAGAATATAAACGCGAGAGTTTTTTTACTAAGCTTAGACAAGATAACCGCGCTCTGATACCAATTGAGGGACCGGAATGTCTAAGAGGGGGGTGACATTAGGACTTTTAAAATTAATCTTCTAATAAATCAATAGTGTACTCTCTTAATTAGGGTCCCTGGCAAACAGGTAATATGCAAAAATAAAAGGAGGAGGTAAGAAACGATAAACCCAGTACTTATTTACGTGGTTCGGCCACAAAACTGCCTACGTCCCGCGCCAAGGCTCACCCTTGCAAGATCCTTACCCTTTCCTCACGAGAAAAAACAGATCGGGATTCGGGGGCTCTCGATCCATGCCTTTAAGTTTGGATTGAACTTCTACGGGCGTCAATCACTGCCGTTACAAGTTTGAGTTGTTGTAAAATTTAAGCTAGACGACAATCTCACAAAAATGAATCTCAGTAGTGTAGAGATTGAGAGATGTTTAGAGAGAATCCAGGTGTGAAGTTAAACTTTCGCAGTAGGGATCAGAATTGTCAAATTGGCAAAAGTTATCTTCGAGCTTTCTGCTGTTAATACTTGTAAGAGTCGTTGCTTTCACAGAATTGACTGCTTCTTTCTTCAAAATGGAGAACTGTTACCGTTGGGAATAGCATCGTTACTGAAGCAGTATCGTGCTTTGAAAATCTTGTTTGTCGTCGCCATTAAAGGCCTGGAGATTAAGCTGAAAACGACGTCACTGTGCTTCGCGGCTAACTTTGAATCTGGCGGAAGTTCACCGGCAGATGCAATGTATTGAGCAGAGGACACGTCACGGTGGGATGCCAGCTTGAAATGCAATTCTGCAGATGTATCCTAAAATTCCATCGGAGGAGGTGTATCATTGATCAATCGGCAGAAGCATCTTAAATCTTTTATCGGCAGAAGCCTCATAAACTTTATCGGTAGAGCATCTTCCACTTTATTCGGAGAAGCACTTTAAACTCCATCGGCCAGGAGAATTGTAAACGTGATCGGTAGGTGCAAGCTGGGGTTTTCGTCAGCATTCCTGTTTGTCGTTTAGTCCAATCGGCAGGAGCTGCTAAAAAATCATCGGCAGATGTGTCTTCACCTATCCTGCGGCCAGATGGGTTTTCAAAATATCGGCAGAGGTGGCTTCAACACCACGGCAGATGAAACAGATAATCGCTTGACACTCATCGAAGATGTCGTCATGACGATTGGAGATGAACTTCAACAAAAAAAAAAAAAAAAAAAAATCTCTATCGGCAGATGACTTCAAAACGCTATCGGCAGAAGACACCTATCTAAGCACTGGAACCGACGTCATCGGTATGAGCTGGTTATTATGAGCTCACGGGCAGATGAGACTTGTAAATGTTATCGGCATATGCATCGAACCCGTCAGGAACCGGGCATCGGCAGGCGTAGCTTCAACAGCTACGGCAGATGCATCATTCTTGTAGTGTAGCGATCGGTCATCAAGTGTTTTGCTAGTTAATTATGGATACGCAAACGATTATTAGACAACTAAAATACATTTTTCAGGGGTTATTTCCAAATAAACTCATATTCATATTCTCTTTAAATACAATAACAAATTGTAACTAATTATACAAAAATACTAACAAAAACAATTATGCTAAACATCTATAAGTCAACACTCCCCTCAGGCTTGTTTGGCGAGAACTTCCGGAGTCCCCAACTGGAATTGTATCGACGAAGCACTGTTAACCAGAGTCTCTATGGGATCCGTTGCCGAACTTGTGCTCAAAAACGGCGTCTACTATGTTGGGAAGATTCTTTACATATGTTTCATTCCAATACTTCTCCAAGCGTGGGGATTGTGACGCCCACTTTTTACGACCATGTCACCTTACGGATTTGCCCCGGCAGAAGTACTGCCCATCAGGGTGGTTCCGGTTCGTGCAGCCATCGTACCCATACGTGAATATTCGGTCATCACAATAAACCCCCCCGGGGCCAACGTCTTCGTTGGCAGATTTCTGGTTGGGTACAGGCCTTGATATCCATTTATAACGACACCCATTTCCCAGTAAGATATTGTTGATTTCCCGCTCTCGGGATGGGTGATTCGTAACCCAATATCTCCCTGAAGGACCGGATTGTTAAGAGGGGGGTGAATTAGACTTTTCACAATTAATCTCATATCAATTGGGTTACTATCTTAATTAGTTAATGGCAAATAAGTCATATCAAAAATTAAGAACGGAGTAAGAACGATTCAAACACCAGTACTTTTTACGTGGTTCGGCCAAACTGCCTACGTCCACGCTCCAAGGCTCACCCCTTGAAGATCCTTACCCTTCTCCTCACGAGAAATAACAGATCGGGATTCCGGGCTCGATCAACTGCCTTTACAGATTTGGATTGAACTTCACGGGCGTCAATCCACTGCCGTTACAAGTTTGAGTTTGTAAAATATTAAGCTCAGACTACCAATCTCACAAAAATGAATCTCAAGTTAGGATTGAGGAGATGTAGAAAGAATACAGAGTGGTGAAATTAACTTTCGCAGTTAGGGCTCAGAATTCAAATTGGCAAAAGTTAGTCTTCGAGCCTTTTCTTCTGCTTATATACTCTGTAAGAAGTTGCTTCACAGAATTGAATGCTTCTTTCTTCAAAATGGAGAAATGTTACCGTTGGAAAGCATCCGTACTGAAGCAGCTATCCGTTGCTTCTGAAAATATTGTTTGTCGTCGCCATTAAAGGCCTGGAGTTAATGCTGAAAACGACGTCACTGTAGCTTCGCGGCTAACTTTGAATTCTGGCGGAAGTTCACCGGCAGATGCAACTTATGCGCAGAGACACGTCATCGGTGGATGCAGCTTGAAATGCCATCTGCAGATGTATCCTAAAAATCCATCGGCAGGTGTATCCTTGAATTCCATCGGCAGAAGCATCTTAAACTTTTATCGCAGAAGCATCTTAAACTTTTATCGGTAGAAGCATCTTAAACTTTTATCGGCAGAAGCACCTTTAAACTCCATCGGCAGGAGCATGTCAAACGTGATCGGTAGGTGCAGCTTTAGTCAGCATCTCCTTTTGTCGTTTAGTCAATCGGCAGGAGCTGCTTAAAACATCATCGGCAGATGTGTCTTCAACTATCATCGGCAGATGTGCTTTCAAATATCATCGGCAGATGTGGCTTCAAACACCATCGGCAGATGAAACAGATAAGCGCTTGACACGTCATCGGCAGATGTCTTCATGACGCTATTGGCAGATGACTTCAAAACTCTATCGGTAGATGACTTCAAAACGCTATCGGCAGAAGAAACATATAAGCACTGACCACGTCATCGGTAGATGCTCGCTTAGAGCTTCACGGGCAGATGAGACTTGTAAATGTTATCGGCATATGCATCTCAACCCGTCATGAACCGGCATCGGCAGGAGTAGCTTCAACAGCTATCGGCAGATGCATCATTTCTTTGTCGTGTAGCGATCGGTATATGCAAGCCTGTTTTGCTATTTAATTCTGTATACTCAAACCGATTTATTAGACAACTTAAATACCCTTTTCAGGGGTATTTCCAAATAAACTCATATTCATTATTCTCTTTAAATACACATAATCAAATTGTACACTAATTATACAATACATAATCAAAAACAAATTATGACTTAAACAATCTATAAGTCAACAATCTCCCCCTTTTTGATTATGACAATATAAATTTGATTAACTTTGATACTCCCCCATAATTCTAGCCGCTCCCCCATAGTATATGCATTTTATTCAATTAACCATTCAGAGCAATTCCAAAATCACAGAGTATAACCAAAGAATGATATATCCAAAGAATATTATCTAATCAGACTCAATCAAATATAGTATTCTCCCCCATTGACATGTATAAAAAAAAAACAATGCATTCAACATCAGAGTATGTTTAGGAAAAAAAATAGTCATTAAAAGAACAACTAAACTAAAAAAAAAAATGTATATAACTAAAAATCACTATTTGAGAGATCTAAATGACGATTCCAAAAGGCTCTCTGAACATAAAAGGGCACGTCACGGTGGGGATTGAAAGATGCATCCACCAGAGCTTGAAGAAATGCAAGATCTCGAGGGAGAGGTGATTGATAGACCACCATTGCCAAACAAGGAGCAGGAGGTGGAGAAGGCTCTCGGGACACCTCCATGTCCAAGCAAGGAGGAGACTCGACAGAAGGACCAGAACACACATCCATGCATGGCGAAGGAGAGGCTTCCAAGGGACAGGCTGGAGGAGAGGAAGATGCAGGAGAAGAGGAAGATGTAGGAAGTGTGAACTTGAGCTCAGCCTCATGAATATCTAGGGACATGAGGCGCACATCTTCAATAACAGCAAGCCTGGAGAGGGAAGAAACAAATCTTCATAGCAAGTCTCGGGAACATTGAGACCAGAACTTGATGGTTCGGGTTCAGGGTCAGGTTCAGGTGTCACGCGGCAATGGAAGATTGGAGTTTCTCAAGTTCCCTGACAACCATTCGCCTATCACCATCAACTTTCGTAGACAGCAGGCCAAGACCTGTATCCAAAGCAATGCTCATGTCCTGATGATTCTATCAATTTTACTGTGGAGGGTACTGAGGGCAGTGCCAAGGTTGGTAATAGAGGCTTGCATCTCATTATACTGAGCCTCAGTGAAGGAAAATCTCTGTGATATGTCAGGGGAGTTGCAGGAGTATTGGAGAGAAGGGGTTGGACTTGCAGAGCGATTGGAGCAGGTTGAACTGGTGATGGAGGGAGCCACCTCATGCTGATCGGGAGAAGGAGGAGCTGAAGGTGCATGGATTGGAGATGGAGGAGCTGAAGGTTCATGGAGTGGAGATGGAGGGGCTGAAGGTTCAGGGTTTGGAGATGGAGGAGCTGAAGATGGTAAGGGAAGTGTAGGTGGAGATGGAGGTGGAGGAACTGGGGATGGTAGAGCTGGAGGGCCATGGGTGAGTATCGAGAAAATTGCTCGCATCACCGGAGAGATGGAAGGAAAAAACAGGCTGAGAAGGTAGTATGAGAGAAGGTGGAGGTGAAGGAGGGTGTTCAGGAATAGGTAGAGACACAGGTGAGGGGCAGAGGTGGCCTCTGAAATAGGTGCTATGGAGGAAGGAGCAATCCTGCGCCTACGCACTAGAGGAGAAGGTGGGGGGCTTGAATCCTGAGATTGAGAAATACCACGGTCTGGACATACTGTTTCATCTCCCCCTTCAGCAGTTGATTCATCTGGAAGGATAAGTTTCCTTTTTCCACGCCTGACAGGTGCTGCCAAAGAAACCTTTTTCTTAGCCTTATCCACAGCAGGTTTTCCTATTACGATTTGTTTGAATCCAATCCTGCTAAGAGTGGAAGAGGAATAAAAATTGGAGGGTAGAAGTCTCACAGGCTCCTCCTCCTCAGGAAGGACAACCTCAAGACGAGCAAATAACCGCATGAGAAGCAGATTATATGGTAGAGAAGTAGCCTGGAGGATACAGCAAGAATCATCCTTCGAACAACTATATATCCAATGTTGAAGGGTGTCTTGAAATAGATTGCATACAGAACAAACAGTTCCATTGCGCTCACCTCGTCATAATGTCCACCCTTGGGAACAATATTGAAATCAATCATATGACGAAAAACTCTGGCTCTAGGGGTCAGATGTTTGCCCTTTAACTGATCAGGGGATGAATTGGGGTCCACAGCAATTTCCCTTAGAAACTGTAGTCCTTCAGGCATTCCAAAGAAGGGTAGCTCAGGGCCTGTCACATACTTGTAAGAGCAGTTATCCAAATGAGGAGCTCCCAGAAGGGCATTTATGGACTGAGGAGTAATTTCTATGAAAGTGTTGTATACGTTGCTCTTAATGGAAGGGTAATCAGAGGTGAAGCTAAGGTTTGCATAAAACATCCTAATCGCTTCCGGGTAGTAGAATGATTCGGTCTCAAAGAGACCTATTAACCCGAGATCCGTCAAGGGTTCAATAAAGTCCATTCCGGCTAACTCTTCAAAAGAAATACCCTTACTAGGAATTAACGATTTGAACTTATAGTCATTGTGGTACTTTACCTCAGCAGCTTGAGTAAGAAAGAAGTAGGTTGGCCACTCCGTTCCACGAGGAATCTCTCGGGAAGGACGATCAGAAACATTGGCCTTCTTCTTGGTCGGTTTGGAACGGCGCGAGATGATTGACCTTGAAGTTCCATTTCTAGAAGAGGATTCGACAGAGAGGATTTGGTAGGGCAGGGATTTACAGAAAGAGCGCGAAAAGTAAAGTGTCTGGGCGAAGAAGAATGAATTTAAAAGAAATAACTCATCGCCAGACGAAGAAGACATACGTGTCGGCAGATTGGGGAATACATCTTCCGATGGATTACACGTGTCGGCAGATTGAGCAGTACAGTTTCCGATGGGATAGAAAACACTGCATCTGCCGATAGAGATGTAACTACCGATGACTAGAGAAATACACAGTATCTACCGGTGCTTCACAACACAGAAACACTCAATTACATAGGATCTAATAACAGAGGAATACCCTTAGTTTTTCTCAACCCGAATGAGTCCTAGCCTGATTCTAATATTATTGAAGGTCTTCTCATCCAAAGGCTTGGTAAATATGTCTGCAAGTTGATCTACAGAATTAACAAACTCTAGAGTGATATCTCCTCTTTGAACATGATCTCTAATGAAATGATACCTAACATCAATATGTTTGGTTCTAGAGTGCTGAATAGGATTTTTAGAAATATTGATGGCACTGGTGTTATCACACCGAATAGGAATCCTATCATAAAACAGATTATAGTCTTCTAGTGTTTGTTCATCCATAACACTTGTGCACAACAACTGCCTGCAGCAATATATTCACTTTCTGCAGTTGAGAGTGCAACAGAATTCTGTTTCTTAGAATACCAAGACACTAGGGATTCTCCTAAGAATTGACAAGTGCCACTGGTGCTCTTCCTATCAACTAGACTACCAGCATAGTCAGAATCTGAATATCCTATCAGATCAAAGGAAGTTCCCTTAGGATACCATAAACCTAAGTCATAAGTCCCACTCAAATATTTGAAAATCCTTTTTACTGCAGATAAATGAGATTCCTTAGGGGCAGCCTGAAACCTAGCACATAGGCACACACTAAAGAGTATATCTGGCCTACTTGCAGTCAGATATAACAGTGAACCAATCATACCACGATATTTCTTTATATCCACACTTATACCATTTTCATCCTTGTCCAATTTAGTAGTGGTACTCATGGGAGTTCTAGAGGATTTGACAGATTCTAAACCAAACTTCTTAAAGAGTTCCTTAATATACTTTTCTTGACAGAAGAAAATTCCATCAGGAGATTGACTAATCTGGAATCCTAAGAAAAACTTTAACTCACCCATCATACTCATTTCAAACTCACTTTGCATGAGGGAGGAAAACTCATTGCACAAACTGACATTTGTAGATCCAAAAATAATGTCATCGACATATATTTGAACTAACAAGATGTCTGCATCCTTTTGCATGGTAAATAGAGTTGAATCAGAATTACCTTTTTTGAAATTTCTTTCCTTAAGGAAATTCTTCAACCTATCATACCAAGCCCTAGGAGCCTGCTTAAGACCATAGAGAGCTTTCCTAAGTTTAAATACATGATCAGGTTTATCAAAGGATTCAAATCCTAAAGGCTGCTCTACATAAACTTCTTCCAAGATATATCCATTTAAAAAGGCACTCTTTACATCCATTTGAAAGAGTGTGAAGTTCATGTAGCAGGCAAAAGCTAAAAGCAATCTAATAGATTCCAGACGAGCTACAGGGGCAAAAGATTCTTCAAAATCAATACCCTCTTCCTGAGAGTATCCCTTAGCAACTAGTCTAGCCTTATTTCTGACAACAATCCCATTCTCATCCAATTTATTCTTAAAGACCCACTTAGTTCCAATAATGGGATAATTCTTTGGCCGTGGAACAAGTTCCCATACTTTGCTCCTTTCAAATTGATTTAGCTCCTCTTGCATAACTAAAATCCAATTTTCATCATTCTCGGCCTTCTCAAATTTCTTAGGCTCTATTTGAGAGATAAATGCCACATTGGCACAGAGATTTCTAAGAGAGGCTCTAGTCTTAACCCCTAAGAAGGATCACCTAAGACTTCATCTAATAGATGGTCTTTGATGAATTTCCAATCTCTAGGAAGAGCAGGATTTTCATCCTTGACAGAAACTATATCATGAGGAATAGGAGAAGTTTCTAAAGATTTTTCTACTTGAATGGGATCTGTAGGCTTTTCTAAGGAAAGGGAATCCAGTTGTTTTTCCAAGGGATCATCCTCATCCACATTGATTAAT
Source organism: Begonia masoniana (assembly GCA_022432975.1). Lineage (NCBI taxonomy): Eukaryota > Viridiplantae > Streptophyta > Magnoliopsida > Cucurbitales > Begoniaceae > Begonia > Begonia masoniana. The sequence goes on from CM039502.1 coordinate 13,653,219, forward strand.
GGGTGAGGAGTCTCATCAAAATTGACATGAACAGATTCCTCTACAACAAGAGTTCTCCTATTGAAAACTCTGTATGCTTTACTGGTCAAAGAATATCCTAGAAAAATTCCAAGATCGGATTTGGAATCGAATTTTCCTAAGTTATCCTTAGTATTAAGAATGAAACATTTGCAACCAAAAGCTCTAAAATACTTAACAGTAGGAGTCTTGCCATTCCAAAGTTCATAGGGAGTTTTCTCTAGAATAGGTCTTATGGAGACCCGATTAAGCACATAACAGGCTGTTGCTACAGCTTCAGCCCAGAAATACTTTGGAAGGGTGTTTTCATTTAGCATAGTCCTAGCAAGCTCTTGAAGGGACCTATTCTTCCTCTCAACAACACCATTTTGCTGAGGGGTCCTAGGAGAAGAGAAATTGTGCTCAATTCCATATTTGAGACACAAGAGTTCAAATTTCTCATTTTCAAACTCTCCACCATGATCACTACGAATAGCAACAATGGTGAGCTCCTTTTCATTTTGTACTCTTTTCCTAAAGCTAGAGAAAGTATCAAAAGTCTCATCCTTAGACTTCAGAAAATAAACCCAAGTAAATCTAGAGAAATCATCTACAATAACAAAGGCATAGAATTTGCCGCCTAGGCTTGCTATATTGGAAGGACCGAAGAGGTCCATGTGAAGAAGTTGGAGAGGCTTAGAAGTGGAGATTGCATTATTTGATGCAAAAGAGCTTTTGATCTGCTTGCCCATTTGACAAGCTTCACAGACTTTATCCTTCTCGAAGGATATCTTAGGGATCCCTCTAACTAAATTCTCCTTAGTAATCTTAGCTAAGGTATCCATCCCTACGTGTCCTAATCTTCTATGCCAAGACCAACAGTCATTAAGAGAATTAACAACAAAACACTTCTCATCAACATGCTCAAAAACATTCAGATCAACAATATAGACATTTTCTTTTCTAAATCCTTTAAACAAAATATGGTTAGTTGAAATGTCTTTGATCACACAAGCATTTGATTTGAAAGTTACTTTATAGCCCTTGTCACACAACTGACTTATGCTAAGCAGGTTATGTTTTAATCCTTCTACAAGTAAAACATTTTCAATAGTAGGATGAGAAGGATTACCTATATTGCCGATGCCAACGATTTTGCCCTTTTGATTTCCACCAAAAGTGACACTACCTTTCTTCTTGTTGACAACAGCAAACTTGGTTGAGTCTCCCGTCATATGCCTTGAGCAACCACTGTCAAGGTACCACAGATTTGTTCCGGGAGAGCAGTCAACCTGCAAAACAGAAATCAGGTTGTCTTCTTAGGTACCCAAATCTTTTGGGTCCTAGTGTTAGGTCTGGTTCCCTTAGGAACCCATTGGAATTTACCAGTTGATTTCATATAGTTTGCTTTTAGCGGACATACAAAAGATTTATGTCCAGCTTCATTACATGCATGACAGACAGAGGGTTTAACAAAGAAGTTTTTAAAGGCTTTCCTTTTATTAGACTTGTCATACCCTAATCCGGTCTTGTCAAAATTTGCTCTCTGACCTGCTATTACAATCTTAAATAATTTTTCACCCATAGTGAAGTTCAGAATAATATTATTCAAATCTTCATTTTTGCTTTTAAGATCATCAATCTCTTTGACATGCAAATTAGTTTTCTCGGCATGTATTTCTACCATGTTTGCGTTTTCCTTTTTCAAAGTATTGTATTTAGTTTTTAACATCCCAAACTGTTTAACTAAATCATTGAAAGCATCAATTATATTATCTTCATCGTCATCAATATCACTGTCACTAATAATACTAGAGGAAGAAGAACTAACCTTGTCCTCGTGTGCCATAAAGCACAGGTTTGCTACTTCCTCATCCTCTGATGAAGAGGTATCTTCTTCACTATCGTCCCAAGTGGCCTTCATTGCCCTTTTCTTGAACTTCTTGGGACCCTGCTTTGCTTGTGGACAATCTGCCTTCATATGTCCAGGCTTTCCACACCCAAAACACGTGATCTCCTTGTCCTTTTGAGACTTTTCACCCTTTGGAAACCTTTTTCCCTGCATCCTCTTTCGTTGCAGGAATTTGCTGAATCTCCTGGTAATGAGGGCAATGTCCTCATCTTCTTCTTCTTCCTCAGATTCATCAGGCTTGCTCGATGAGGCCTTGAGAGCTATGTCCTTTCTCTTGGAGATCTCTTTTTCTTTGAGATCCTCCTTGTCATTGGCCCTCATGGTTATCTCATGAGTCATTAGAGAGCCAATGAGTTCCTCAAGCTTGAGAACCTTGAGATCCCGTGCCTCTTGTATTGCCGTCACCTTTGGTTGCCAAGCTCTTGGTAAACATCTCAAAATTTTCCTAATTAACTCTTCACCTGAATACATCTTACCAAGTACTTTTAACCCATTAGTAATGTTAGTGAAACGAGTAAACATTGAAGAAATAGACTCATCCTTTTCCATGGTAAACAATTCATATTCGTGAACTAACATGCTCAATTTACTCTCCTTTACTTGGTTAGTTCCCTCATGTGTGACTTCTAATAAGTGCCAAATTTCTTGAGCACTTTCACACCTTGCACTCTATTGAATTCATCTCTATTTAGAGCACAGTATAAGGTGTTTACTGCCTTAGTATGAAGGCTCAGATTTCTCTTATCGGACTCTGTTAACTCATAAGAGTCCTTAGGGATACTTTTCCCATCAACAGTTTTCATGGCCTTAAAAGGACCATTCTCTATAATACACCACGTTTCATAGTCTATGGCTTGAATGAATATTTTCATTCTAGCCTTCCAATAGACATAATCACTACCATCAAAGAATGGAGGTCTATTGGTTTCTTGACCTTCTATTTGTGATGTGTTAGTGTTGAATGCCATTGTAATAGCAGAATATAACGCAGAGCGTTTAACTACAGCTTAGACAAAGATAACCTCGCTCTGATACCAATTGAAGGACCGGAATTGTCTAAGAGGGGGGTGAATTAGACTTTTAAAAATTAATCTAATAATCAATTAGTGTTACTCTCTTAATTAGTTTAATGGCAAATAAGGTAATATCAAAAATAAAGAGAGAGTAAGAAAGATTCAACACCAGTACTTTTTACGTGGTTCGGCCAAACTGCCTACGTCCACGCTCCAAGGCTCACCCCTTGAAGATCCTTACCCTTCTCCTCACGAGAAATAACAGATCGGGATTCCGGGCTCCGATCAACTGCCTTTACAGATTTGGATTGAACTTCACGGGCGTCAATCCACTGCCGTTACAAGTTTGAGTTTGTAAAATATTAAGCTCAGACTACAATCTCACAAAAATGAATCTCAAGTTAGGATTGAGAGATGTAGAGAAGAATACAGAGTGTGAAATTAACTTTCGCAGTTAGGGCTCAGAATTCAAATTGGCAAAAGTTAGTCTTCGAGCCTTTTCTTCTGCTTATATACTCTGTAAGAAGTTGCTTCACAGAATTGAATGCTTCTTTCTTCAAAATGGAGAAATGTTACCGTTGGAAAGCATCCGTACTGAAGCAGCTATCCGTTGCTTCTGAAAATATTGTTTGTCGTCGCCATTAAAGGCCTGGAGTTAATGCTGAAAACGACGTCACTGTAGCTTCGCGGCTAACTTTGAATTCTGGCGGAAGTTCACCGGCAGATGCAACTTATGAGCAGAGACACGTCATCGGTGGATGCAGCTTGAAATGCCATCTGCAGATGTATCCTAAAAATCCATCGGCAGGTGTATCCTTGAATTCCATCGGCAGAAGCATCTTAAACTTTTATCGGCAGAAGCATCTTAAACTTTTATCGGTAGAAGCATCTTAAACTTTTATCGGCAGAAGCACCTTTAAACTCCATCGGCAGGAGCATTGTCAAACGTGATCGGTAGGTGCAAGCTTTAGTCAGCATCTCCTTTTGTCGTTTAGTCAATCGGCAGGAGCTGCTTAAAACATCATCGGCAGATGTGTCTTCAACTATCATCGGCAGATGTGTTTTCAAATATCATCGGCAGATGTGGCTTCAAACACCATCGGCAGATGAAACAGATAAGCGCTTGACACGTCATCGACAGATGTCTTCATGACGCTATTGGCAGATGACTTCAAAACTCTATCGGCAGATGACTTCAAAACGCTATCGGCAGAAGAAACATATAAGCACTGACCACGTCATCGGTAGATGCTCGCTTAGAGCTTCACGGGCAGATGAGACTTGTAAATGTTATCGGCATATGCATCTCAACCCGTCATGAACCGGCATCGGCAGGAGTAGCTTCAACAGCTATCGGCAGATGCATCATTTCTTTGTCGTGTAGCGATCGGTATATGCAAGCCTGTTTTGCTATTTAATTCTGTATACTCAAACCGATTTATTAGACAACTAAAATACCTTTTTCAGGGGTATTTCCAAATAAACTCATATTCATTATTCTCTTTAAATACACATAATCAAATTGTACACTAATTATACAAATACATAATCAAAAACAAATTATGACTTAAACAATCTATAAGTCAACACTCCCCTCACAGCTTTGTTTGGCGAGAACTTCCCGGAAGGTCACCCAACCTGGAATTGCTCTCGCCGAAGCACTTTTAACTTCAGAGTTCTTATGGGATCCGTTGCCAATTGTGCTCCAAAACGCGTCTTACTATGTTGGAAGGATCTCTTTACATATGTTTCATTTCCATATACTTCTCCAAGCGATGTGGGATTGTGACGACCCCCTTTTTACGACCTGTCACCTTCCGGTTTGCCCGCGCAGAAGTACTGCCATCCGGGTTCCGGTTCGTGCAGCCATCGTACCCATACGTGAATATTCGGGTCATCACAATCACCCCCCCTCGGGGGCCCAACGTCTTCGTTGGCCATATTTCTGGTTGGGTACAGGCTTTGATACCATTTATAACGACCCCATTTCCCAGTAAGATATTGTCCGCTCTGGGGATTGGGCCGTAACCCAATATCCTCCCCTCACGGCTTTGTTTGACGAGAACTTCCCGGAAGGTCACCCAACCTGGAATCGCTCTCGCCGAAACACTTTTAACTTCGGAGTTCTTATGAGATCCGTTGCCAATTGTGCTCCAAAACGCGTCTTACTATGTTGGAAGGGTCTCTTTACATATATTTCATTTCCACATACTTCCCCAAGTGATGTGGGATTGTGACGACCCCCTGTTTACGATCTGTCACCTTCTGGTTCGCCCGCGCGGACGTACCGCCATCCGGGTTCCGGTTCGTGCAGCCATCGTACCCATACGTGAATATTCGGGTCATCACACTTCGATAGTGAAGTGTTTGAAAAATTTATGAAAGAATATGCTACTCCTAGTTTTAAACGTGTCCCTAGAACTACTATGAGAAGTGATATCCTTAAAATATTTAAGGATATGAAAAATGAATTAATTACATTTTTTTCAAATACTCCTACAATGTCTATTTGTATTACTTCTGATTTGTGGAGTGCACATAATGCTGTTGGTTATATAGTGGTAACATCTCATTTTATTGATGAATCTTGGCAATTAAATAAAAGAATTTTAGGATTTTGTAATTGTGAATATCTTCATTCTGGCACCACCATCTGTAGATTTATTATGACAATATTGCAAGAATATTTAAAGATAGAATTTTTAGCATAACTCTTGATAATGCTAGTCCTAATGATGTTGCTATTTGTGACGACCCCCGACCCGATCGGGGCTGGCGAGCCTCACACCAGACATTTCAAAACGTGGTACTTTTCTTTTCTTGAACAGTGAACCTTTAAAACTTAACAGAGAGGAAACCTTCTCTGGTGTTGAAGACTGGAAGACATATTTAAAGTTGGACTTCAGAAATAAATGGCAGAAGAAAAACAGAAAAACAGAAAAACAGGAATATTAAAAACTTGGATGAGTACTCTGGACGAGAGCAGGAAGACAGGGAGAAATGAAAACAGGAAAAACATAATATTTTGGACGTTTAAAATAAAGAGCAGAATGGACGACAGAAAACAGAAGGTAGAATGGGCGACAGACATGCAATGGGGGACTTATTAAAATGGGAAACATAAACTGGAAGTCGTGCAGTGGAAGACTTACTGTAGACGACAAAAGCAGTGGACAACAGAAGTCGTGGACGACATAAGACAACTGAGGCTGTGGACGTCAGAAACGGACGACAGAAGTCGTGGACGACAGAAGACAACAGAGGCTGTGGATGACAGAAATTGATGACAGAAGCCGTGGACGACAGAAGCCGTGGACGACAGAAGCCATGGACGACAGAAAGTTGTGGACGACAGAAAGTCGTGGATGACAGAAATGGATGATAGAAACTGTGGACAACAGAATCCATGGACGACAGAAATGGTCGACAAGTTACAAGTTTGGATGACATATTTGGACGACAAGTTTGGACGACAGAATTGGTCGATAGGTTTGGACGACAGAGTGTAACGACCCAACCCCCCGATGGGCCGAGCCGTACAGTGCCCCTCGATGGGCCAGCTGCCACGTGGGGTCCCAAAGGCAGTACCACGTGTACTCACGATCTTCTCCCCCCTGAAGGGAGTTTTTGCCTTCCCCCCCACTCGAACCCAGGACCACAGGGACTAGTACCTAGGGTACAAGTGAGGAATATCACTTGAGCTACTCCACGTGGCAGCTGGCCCATCGAGGGGCACTGCACGGCTCGGCCCATCGGGGGGTTGGGTCGTTACAAAAAAAAGGCACTTTTTTGTAACAACCCAACCCCCCGATGGGCCGAGTCGTGCAGTGCCCCTCGATGGGCCAGTTGCCACGTGGGGTCCTGAAGGCAGTACCACGTGTACTCATGATCTTCTCCCCCCCTGAAGGGAGTTTTTGCCTTCCCCCCACTCGAACCAAGTACCTCAGGAATTAGTACCTGGGGTACAAGTGAGGAGTACCACTTGAGCTAGTCTTCGGGACTCCACGTGGCAGCTGGCCCATCGAGGGGCACTGCACGGCTCGGCCCATCGGGGGGTTGGGTCGTTACACAGAGAAAATTGGAAGACTTGAAAACTCGAAAGGCATATATACTCCGCCGATCGATCGGTTACTCTAGGCGATCGATCGGCTACCTCTCTGTTTGACGATTAACACTTAGCCTTAGTCGACAGACCAAGTCTCTGGAATTAATTTCTACACCATTCGGTCGACAAATTCGACCGAATGGAACAGAGGGCTTAACACTCCCTCAACATATGAAGTACCCCAAACAAAAGAAACCCGATTAAAACATAGTTTTAAAACATGCTTGAAAACATGACAGAAGTTCAAAAATCTGACTGCATGGATAACTCTAAAACTCAAGACAATCCATGCGTAACCTAAAAGAAAAGGCTCCAAGCAGTTCCAGAATATTTTACAATTTGAGATCTATTTAACATCATCCAAAGTATACCTTCTATAAAACCACCCACAACATTCGCATTAAAACTTAACTTCTCACACATTTTTGATCAAAACTTTCTATACACGTACATCAACATTGTCATTCTCTTACTTAGACAATACTAACTCATACTAGACAAACAGACATCCACATACTAACCATGGTCGAAATCGCCCTAACAAACACCGGATCACTGCGATGGACGTACCCCTCCAACTGCTTCTAATGATCCACTTGAGGTCTGAGGTCCACACCTGTACCCTCGTCACCTAAATCACAGAGTTCAAAGTATGAGCCTAACGCTCAGTAAGGAATGTTCAATGACATGTACATGCAATTCATGAAACAACACACTTTTTAACATTTACTTTACTTAACTTCACTTGACATTGTATAGTGACATGTACATGCAATTCATGAAACAATACACTTTTTGACATTTACTTTACATAACTTCACTTGACATAGTTACATTTGGGGCAATCGATCCCACCGAAGTCACATTGGGGCAATCAATCCCACTGAAGACACATTGGGGGCAATCCATCCCACCGAAGAAACATTGGGGGCAATCGATCCCACCGAAGTCACATTGGGGGCAATCGATCCCACCGAAGTCACATTGGGGGCAATCAATCCCACCGAAGCCACATTTATTCATTACCTCACTTACATACTTCGTACATGAAAAACATTTTTCGTTAAACATGATGCATGAACCCCATACATAATGCACATACAAATACATAACATAATCTGCATAAGACTCATCACATCAAAACACATGACTTCCAACACTTATCATAACACAAACAAATTATAACCCTACAACTTAATCTACCCATAAACATACCCAATTCTATACATGCAATCTTCAAAACAACCAATAAAACATTTACTTCCTAGCACCCTGTGATGTAGGCCAATCGGCCAAAAACATGCAACATTCACTTACCTGGCGTCCTTAGCGTTTCGATCCAACACGATCGATTCCTTTATCCTGTAAACCTTTGGAGCTTCCCAAAAACCTTTGATGGAGGAAGAGAAAACTCTCTCTCTTACTCTCGTGGGAAGAAAAACAGAAAAGAGGAGGGGAAAGAATGGAGTGCTGCTACGTGAAGGGTGGAAGAGGAAAGGATGGAGGTAGGTGAGATGGGAGGGTGTTTGGATACAAACTTTGTAGTGGCTTCCTAAAGAAGCCATAAAATTTCTCTCTAATTAAATCTTAACCCCATATACCAATTCATAAACGTATAATCTTAATCTCCCCATAGTTCCGTCTTTAAATTCCTGCATTATAGCTTCTCTATTATTTCTACTTTGTTCGGTAATCGTTTCTAAGGTCTTATAAGGATTCGGCACACTTAGCAGGAATATTCGGTATGAAATTTCCCGGGTGTTACACTATTTCTCAATTTAAGGATTTTTTACAATTAGATGTTACTCGTGATTCTCTTTTTCATATGAGATGTGTGTGTCATATTTTAAATTTGGTTGTTAAAGATGGTATGTTATATATTTCATCTCATATTGAAATAATTAGGTCCGCAATTTATTATATTATTGGGTCTAATTCGAGACAACAAGAATATAAAGATTTTTGTAGAGCTGCCCAACTTAAACCAAGAAAATTAAAAATCGACGTAGATAATAGATGGAATTCAACTTATTTGATGTTGCAAAATGCTAGGCTATATTGGCAAGTTATTTGTGTTTTTATTAATGATAAGACGCAAAATATTAACCTTGACAAATCAAGTTGTGAAATTGCGAATATATTTCTTGATTTTTTAAAACCTTTTTATGATACTACAAATCAATGTTCTGGAATTTATTATCCCACTTCTAATATTATTCTTCCTATTTTTGTAGATTTAACATGTAATTTCGCGAAATATCGACAAATAGATGAATTTAGTAATATTCTTAATAAAATTGAAACAAAATTTAAAAAATATTGGCATAACATTCATCTCATTTTTTGTTATGCATGTATCATGGATCCTAGATTTAAATTAAAAGGAGTATGTCTTATTCTTAATAAGATTTCTGCAAATTTATGTACTCAACCTTTAATTACTAGTGATGACGTAACAAATGGAGTTTCAAATTTATATGTTTCTTATGAAACAAAATATTTCAATGTTAATCATTATTATTCACGACCTCCACATACCGAGAGTTATCCTAGTAGTAGTAGTGGTGGTGGTGGTAATAGTTTTAGTATTGATGATATATGGAGTGAATTACAAACTGAAAATTATTCTACTTCTTCTACAAATGAACTCAACATTTATTTTGAAGCTTGTTATCAATTTTCTCGAGATGAGAATTTTGATATTTTAGATTGGTGGAAAAGACATTCTACCACATATCCTATTCTTTCTATAATGGCACGTGATCTACTAACAGCTCCTGTTTCTACTGTAGCATCAGAATCTGCTTTTAGTCCAGATGGACGTGTTTATGATGAACGAAGAGAAATACTTGCACCGGACCTTGTGGAGGCGCTCATTTGTATCAAAGATTGGACTGACGCCAAGACGAGAGATCAACAACAATATGATGAAATTCTTGAGGAGTTTACGCAGTTGGATGTTGAAGACTAGAGATTCTTTTTATTGAACTTCTTTTGTAATTTGAAGTAAATTTTTTTTTTCAAATTTGTAATTTTTATTAAATTTCTTTTGTAATTTTGTAATTTCTTTTGTAATTGAAGTATATATCAAAATATTTTTAATGATATTTATGTGATATTTTTATTGGATAGTCTCAAATAATTTATTTATTAATACATTCAATTTTATATACTTTTACTTAACATAACTAATTTTTAAATTAAATAAGTATGACTGTTAATATAAGTTTTTTTAAAAAAAATTCACGTAAAATTATAATAAGTATTAATAATTATGTCAACAATATTTACTCATAAATTGAAAATATTTATATACGCTTGGCTCATTAGGCTCGGCTTGTTAAGGTTCATTAGGCTCGTTGAGCCGGCTCGGCTCGACTCGTTTAACTCGTGGCTTCGCGAGCCGGCTCGGGTTGAAATTTTTTTCAGGCTGGTTCGTTAGGCTCGGTAGGCTCGTTAGGCTCGACTCGTTTAACTCGTTAGGCTCGGTGAGCCGGACTACTTCTGGCTCGGCTCGGCTCGGATCGCTCGTTAGTCATGTCTACATGCAAGGGTATTCTGGATTTTGCCAAAAACTGCCAAAGGGGGAGATTGTTAATGTTTATGTGTTGGCGTATGTTTTTGACAAATATATTTTAAGAAAATTAATATCTTTCCTATTGTGATTCTCGGGATTCATATCATGAGATCTTTGCGATATAAGTAATTATATTAAACAAAGATTTAGTTTGGATTCGGTCTAATAGTTTATGAAATTCTTGTCTAAAATATTATGTGCGATGTCACACGTGCAAAACAGGAAAGTTCTGTTTCCTTTATTCATGCAAATATGTTTTAAAGATGGTAATTGAATTACTCCTCTGAGATGGAAAATTGCATATCATATATAACACTATCTTTCCATTAGACGCGTGCTGATTAATAATTGTCTCTCGGGATTTTTCTTGTGCACGCTGCAGTTCTTTGGTTATTCATTCGATCTTTGATTGAATGTATTCACACTCTATTTGTGAGTTGATCTGATTATCTTCAGAGTCGACTCGTTTAACTCGTTAGGCTCGACTCGTTTAACTCGTTAGGCTCGACTCGTTTAACTCGTTAGGCTCGACTCGTTTAACTCGTTAGGCTCGACTCGTTTAACTCGTTAGGCTCGACTCGTTTAACTCGTTAGGCTCGACTCGTTTAACTCGTTAGGCTCGACTCGTTTAACTCGTTAGGCTCGACTCGTTTAACTCGTTAGGCTCGACTCGTTTAACTCGTTAGGCTCGACTCGTTTAACTCGTTAGGCTCGACTCGTTTAACTCGTTAGGCTCGACTCGTTTAACTCGTTAGGCTCGACTCGTTTAACTCGTTAGGCTCGACTCGTTTAACTCGTTAGGCTCGACTCGTTTAACTCGTTAGGCTCGACTCGTTTAACTCGTTAGGCTCGACTCGTTTAACTCGTTAGGCTCGACTCGTTTAACTCGTTAGGCTCGACTCGTTTAACTCGTTAGGCTCGACTCGTTTAACTCGTTAGGCTCGACTCGTTTAACTCGTGCTCGGATCGCTCGTTAGTCATGTCTACATGCAAGGGTATTCTGGATTTTGCCAAAACTGCCAAAGGGGGAGATTGTTAATGTTATGTGTTGGCGTATGTTTTTGACAAATATATTTTAAGAAAATTAATATCTTTCCTATTGTGATTCTCGGGATTCATATCATGAGATCTTTGCGATATAAGTAATTATATTAAACAAAGATTATATTCCTAGAGTGTTTTGGATTCGGTCTAATAGTTTATGAAATTCTTGTCTAAAATATTATGTGCGATGTCACACGTGCAAAACAGGAAAGTTCTGTTTCCTTTATTCATGCAAATATGTTTTAAAGATGGTAATTGAATTACTCCTCTGAGATGGAAAATTGCATATCATATATAACACTATCTTTCCATTAGACGCGTGCTGATTAATAATTGTCTCTCGGGATTTTTCTTGTGCACGCTGCAGTTCTTTGGTTATTCATTCGATCTTTGATTGAATGTATTCACACTCTATTTGTGAGTTGATCTGATTATCTTCAGAGTGTGTTAGTTTGATGCAACCTTAGACAACGGCGAGTGTCATCGACGGTGTCCCAGGTGCGATTCTGTTTCTTACATTGAAACTCAGTATCGGGAGGAGATTGCTTGGAACTCGGGAGGAGTTCTGATCGTGGGCAAAGGGATCTTGTCATACACAGATTCTGGGAAGAGTCACCATCAACAAGGGGATCTTGTTGCATTCAGATTCTGGGAGGGATCAATCTAAAGTCGAGGGGAGCTCGCAAAAACAGATTCACTGAGGAAGTTAGTGAGAGGCGGCGACAAAAATAAGAAGGAGTCTTTATTTGTATAAGCCCGATTATCTTGTAACTTTGAGAACTCGTGAATTGGTTTTTAATTCTGAGCGTGGCCCCGCAGACGTAGGCGATTGCCGAACTGCGTTACCAACCTTGTGTCTCATTATTTTCTACACTTTATCATTGTCCATTATCACTATAATTAATTGGTGTCCCACCAAGTGTTCCACATACACTAGAACATCAAGTATCTAAACTTGATATTTCACAGTCCATGCATGGCTATGCAACTCACAATTGCACGTCTTCCTACATGCCTCAGCAGGATGCTGCTACACATATCCGCCCTTGTCAGAAATCAAACAATCAACCAAAAAAAAAAAATACTTTTAGTGAGACAGACATACAAAATTACATGGAAAAATCCTTTTAGGAAAATCCCATTTGTTAATGATAATATATATAACTATATAAAAATTTAAATACTATTGTGATTTTTAGATTTTATCTCACGTGAATTTATAAATAAAAACAAAAGGCTAAATGAGATTGTAAAGTGGATCTACCAGTTCAGTCACTTAAATCTAACAAATGTCTACCTTGACATAAATTCTACAAGAAAGTGTTTCAAAATGCAAGTTTCTCGAATCTGACTATAAAAAAAGAATCCGAATTACTTAACTCTACAATTCATAACTGAGCCTTCGTTGCACCTATTTAAGGTTGGAAAAGACGTAAGAGAGTCATGATGTACAAAGATATTTTAGGATTTTGAGTTTGATTTGTGGTAATGAGATAAATAATGGTGCTACAGGTTGAATCCATTATTGAAGCTTATACATCCTTTTGTACCATTGAATGAATGACATCTACATGTAACGTAAGGAAGAGTAATATTATAGTGTACGTGAAAAAAATATTACCCTTATTTAGCTAACAAATTACAATATGAGAGAGAGAGAGAGAGAGAGAAATGGAGAGAGAGCGAGAGGATAAGGGATAAGGTAGAGTTAAGATATCATCCAATGAGAAGAGATAGAAATGCTGAACCAAACAAACCACAGCCTCTCACCTTTCTAACTAGACAAGAACATTCCTATTTCTCTCCTCTATCCCTCTCTCACTCTCAATTTCCACTCTTTCTCTCTCTCTACTGTGTGTGAGGGAAGGTCATCAATGGCGTCTGCTGCTCCAATGGCCAGCCAGCTCAAGTCCACCTTCACCTCCCCTTCTCGTCCCTCCTCACCCAGATCTCTCTTCTCTGCTGCTTCTCCTCTCGGCCTCTTCTCTTCTCGTAGAACTTCTTCCTTCACCATTAGAGCCATCCAAGCCGAGAAGGTATGCTGGACGACAGTCCACAACAATTTCAACCTTAAAAACCAAAATTTTATTATAAAAACTCACGTAAAATGAATTATGGTTAAATTACTTGTGTTAATTGATATATATGTTTTTGGTTTTTGTTGCCTGGTCGATGGTGCAGCCAACTTTCCAAGTGATCCAGCCAATCAACAACGATCCGTTCATCGGAAGCCTCGAGACTCCAATTACAGTCGAGTCCGTTGATTGCGTGGTACTTATCGAATCTCCCGGCGTACCGAACGTCAGTGAACCCACTTTTGAGAGGAATCGAAGTAGGCCTGGCGCATGGGTACCTCCTCGTGGGCCCTTTCGTCATAACCGGGCCTTTGAGGAACACTGTTTATGCCGGTGCCGCCGGATCTTTGGCCGCCGGAGGGCTCGTCGTGATTCTCAGTATCTGCTTGTCGATGTACGGCATTGCTTCGTTCAAGGAAGGGGATCCTTCCATTGCCCCGGCCTTAACCTTGACCGGACGATCGAAGGAACCGGACCAGCTCCAGACGGCGGACGGGTGGGCTAAGTTCTCGGGCGGGTTCTTTTTCGGCGGGATTTCCGGTGTCATTTGGGCTTATTTCCTTCTCTATGTTCTTGACCTTCCTTACTACATCAAATAAGTGATGGAATGTACAAAATTGTAAATTTCAATGATCATCCCTTTTCCCACAACTATCTTATCTTATAATTAATTTTGAATTTCTTACTACCATGTGTCGACAATACACATTAAATGCTTAACTACATGTCGGCTAGTAATATTATCTCACTAACAGGTCTAGAGAGAGAAAATAATACTACAATGATAATTAGCACAAAAAACCCATAATTATTCTTTGATTAGTATATATATAATATGGAAAAAAGGTGGAGTTCAAGTGGAGGGACGAGAAGAGATGGTGGGAGGATGGGGATAAAGTGGGTCCCTATCATGAAGATCAGACGGTGCCGAGAGGGAGTGATGATCATGATGAAGATCATGAGCGTTGATCATGAGGAGATCATGCAATCCGGCCATGGTGATGTCTTCATTTGGAGGCGCATCAACTCCGATGTGGGTTACGTGCTTCACGTCTGTGGGGCCTCCTATTTCCATCTCCTCTGTTTCTTCTTCTTCTTCTTCTTCTTCGACTTCCACAGTCCAAAATAATGATCAGAAACAGAAAAAAAAATGGACAAAGAATAGAAAAATAAAGATCGTTGTACCAAATAATTGAGAGAAGCTCTTGAAAAATCTATGGATGCCACTGGATATGTTATAGTGTTTGGGAAGTGCCGCCATTAATGATCTGTTTGAGCTCTTCGTGCTCTCATCTGACAAGCTTTCCTCTTCTTCTTCTTCTTCCTCCTCAACTTCTCTTTCAGTCCCTTCATGAAAACGAAAACAATTTAGAGAGAGAAACTAGAGAGAGAGGGAAGGAGAGTTGAAGAAGATGAACTTTGTCTGTCTCCGTCTGGTTTTGATCTTCTAGGTCGATGAACTGCAACACCAATGGTGGAATCGGAGATACAGCCTGCAGAAAAAGGAAGAAGGACAAGCCTCTCCATTCTGTATTTCATTTTCTTCTACAACCCAGAAGAACAGAGCTTTTTTAGGGTTTGTTATGGTTGCAGAAAGATGCAGCCATGGAGTTGGGTTTTGAAGGTCCTCAACAATGGCTTCCCTGTAAAGACATAATAATATAATCGTATACGAAAGGTCAAAAGCTACACGTAAAGTCAGTTTGGTAGAGACACAGAAGATGAACATATAACACTACACACATGTGATCTGTTAGGTCCAACTGATACCCATATTCTTTCTCAAATTGTGGACAATAAATTTATGGATTATAACATATTATACCCTAAACCCTAATAGGCTAATTTTCTTGGCATTCCACCTTTAATGTTGAAATGAATTGCAAAGTCTCTGACACTCTCAGTACAATATTGTCTGTTTGAAGTTGAAATTTGCATGAATTTACTCTTGAAGTTAGCCAAAAACGCGTTGTACTAGTTATAAAGAAAGACTCTACTTATAAACCATTCAATTTTGACTCTCCCAAGCGATATGAGATTGTACACTCCTACTGATATGAGTTGGATTCTCACAATCAATCAGAATCTTGAGTCGTCTTTGCCTTCACATAACAGACTTTTACATAACAGATTGACACACAAAGTGTTACAAAAATGGAGGAGAAGAAGAAGATGGGTCTTAAAAGAGTGCTTAACTGCTAAAAAAAAGTGTCTTACATAACTAACAAGATGGAAAGAGAGAGGATGGATGTACAATAATATTAAAGTCTCCAAAATAAATGTTGCTTTCGAGACAAAGGTGTCTCAACTAAGACTGCGTAACAGCCTACCCAACATGGCCCCTACTTCACCGAGAGATGTTGGTTGTTGTGCTACATTTTAATTTTAAGTGATTAACTCATTTAAAATTGTAACATTTGAACTGTGTTATGATGGTTCTACGTTATTTAACTCTATTATATTCATTCGCGGTGATATTTCAATAGAAGCATTTGTCGACAAGATGATCGCCCTAAAATGATCAATAGGAAGCTTTTATTTTATTTCTCAATCTTTCTGACTTGCTACAACGAACCAAGGTCGAAAAGATTGACAAAAATCTCATGTCGAAGCCCTTTTAAAAGGAAGAAAAGATTATTCTTGTGAGTTGTTTGAAATTTCCAAGTGTAAAGATTTTAATTTGCATATCTGGATTACACGGCTGTAAGTATTTAGATTGTTGAGCTTTTTTTTTGACACAAAACTATTTCAAATAATACCAAATGAAATTGGTGGTAATAAATCACGTTGACTTTTTTTGGTCTTTCAGCCATTACCTGTGGTTTTGTTTCATCTTCTTCCTCGAAAAGAATGATTGAATGAACAATAAACAACCATATCTGCTCGTTTTCTGCTGTTTCTTTTCTTTCCATCATTTCTCTCACTAGGAAGAGAGAGCTCAACTTTTTTAACCTAGTTTCAATACCAGGTATATGATTATAAAAGAAGAAGACGGCAAAGTTCAAACAATTATTTTATTATTGCTTACTGGGTATTAATAAAAATGTTGTCTTGTACACATAGTTGGATGAGATGCATAGGCTGGCAATGGAGATCCATCCAGCCATTCAAATGCAGCTTTTATCTCATCGAATTCAAATAAACCGACATTTTAACACCTTCGAGTAAATCCCGTGTTTCTTTAAACTTCGAAAAACCACTCTCAAACGAGAAAAATTTGAGAATCTGGGGCGAAACAATCTCGATATTATTCGACAAAACGCGAAAATACTGCTAAGGTTTGAACTGGAGAGAGAAGTTACCATTTCTTACCTATTCTCATTAAAAATACAAAAACCAGAATCTGTGTTTTTTAATAGCATCAGAGAACTCCAACGCTGTGTTTTTTATCGACAAAAAACAAGACAATTCAACCTCAAGGATAGGTGGGTCAA
>CM039502.1:13670475-13688607 GCA_022432975.1 Begonia masoniana
ACGAATTTATGAAAGAAAAATTTGGTGTATAAATTTTTAAAAAACAACTCAAGAATGATCTTCGAAAAGGGATTTGTAATGGATACTAAAAGCCCGACGGAAAATTCAAACCGTCAGATTTTGTGGGAGGGAAAATCAGGAGGCAAGCTCTATCCGTTTCTCTACTTTCCTTCTTCTTCTTCTCTTCTTTAAAATACCCTTCTCCCTCTCTCTTCTCTTCCAAAATCCAATCCGTCCTGCTGCTCGCTCGCTCCTTTGGCAGTCACTTCTCTCGAGGACAGTTGTCCGGCGTTGTTAATTGTTGAAGAAATCTCGAATCTAGTTGTTTCATGAGCTCGCTTTTGTGTTCAAGTGGCCCGTGATTTTTTTTTTTTTTTTTTTTTTTTTTTTTTTTTTTTTTTTTTAGTCCACATTGGTGATTGTTGAAATGTTGAATGTTCAAATTTGTTAAAAGAAAATAGTTTTTTAAAATCTAATATGTAAATGACCTCAAAAAACATAAGATATAAATCACACTTTGCCGAAATTATTATTATTCTAAGCGTAAAACAAACTAAATCACATGGAACTTTGAACGTTCGTAAGCTAAATCATGAATTTATTTTAAGAAAAATTATAAATAATTTCGCTACTCGGTTTTGCTCCAACAGAATCAAATGAAACAAATAGATAATTAGTTATATTTTTTGGGGGGGTAAAATATCAAAATCGACTCTGTTATACTAC
The DNA here is from genome assembly GCA_022432975.1 of Begonia masoniana. Taxonomy (NCBI): domain Eukaryota; kingdom Viridiplantae; phylum Streptophyta; class Magnoliopsida; order Cucurbitales; family Begoniaceae; genus Begonia; species Begonia masoniana. The sequence continues at coordinate 13,671,202 of CM039502.1, forward strand.
CAACATTGAAGTGTTAATTGTGCAATTAAAGTTTAAGCGTCAAGTCAAAATATCCACTTAAATTCAGGGTCTATTTTGATATTTATTCTTTTTAATAGAATTAAATAAGTACAGAAAAACCAAATTCAAATTAACCAAATGTAGCCTAAACTGGCCCAAATCGAGTCAAATAAAACAAAAATATTGAGATTCATTTTGTCCAATTTTTTTTTAAGGTTAGGTTGAATGAACCCTTAAAATTCAAGATTCCTTTTACTCAAAAAAAAGGTTAAGAGTTACGGTGAACGAAAGTTGACAAAGTAGGATTTGTTTTATTTTTGTAGTTAATAGGCAATCAAAACGTTTTTTCTTAATCTCGAAATGGTAAAGTATAAATTAAACCCTAAACTTTGCGAATGTCAACTAATTTTTTTTTAACAACAAAATACACTCACCATTTGGAATTGTTCAACTAACTTTAAATTGTCATTGAACAAAATAAATTTTGAATTTGCAATAGCACTGATTTTTTTTTAGTGCTTGGTTAGTTTTTTTTTTAGATTTTTTTTCTCTTCAGACTTAATTTGAGTGGATTGAGGACACGATTTTAGGTGATTTAGTCAGTTTAGACTCGATTGGGGTAGTTTTAGTTTTGCGTTAGTTTAATTCCGTTTTTGTTATTCAAAAATAGAAACATAATAAATAGGGTTAAAACAATAAGAACTTCAAAGTCTTACGAGTAATTTGGAAACACCTCCTACCACTAAAAATCATAACAACTAAAACCTTGAAACTATAAAAAAATGTAAACAGATCAAACCTTGCGGGGGGACGAATCAACGCCATTTTGAATTTGCGCTAGAACGAGGGCCGATCACCGCTTCCCATTTGTCAGTGTTACCATGGCACTGGACGGTATAGGTCATGGAGCAATGTGGGGGGCGGGGACCCCATGTCAAACATAGCACAGCGGAGTGGAGAATGAGAGGTCCCTGCCCTCAACATTCCCTCCGTTTTGCTCATCATGTTTAGAGTATCAGCACGATTAGGTCCAGCCCGAAACTATGCCACCCCCGATTCTCTGTGAACCCGGGTTTTACCAAAACCCCGAATATTACTAAGAAACACTTGGCCAAATTTAAACACGTTCGTTGAAAATTTCAGAACCATTGAAATTTGGACAAAAACATGAAAACTTGCAGCGGAAATGTTGTTTAAACAAAAGTAAAATTACAAAGCCACTGTTAAAATAATCGTTGCAATATTAAGACTTCAAATCAGTTGAGAAGCAAAGGTTTAACTCGTAAAATAATTACAAGATTTCTCAAAAGTCAATTCATCGACCGCCGACAAACAACAAAAAGGGAAAGGCTACTCGAGACATTCACCGGTGACTAATGACGACAAAGACAGATGTGTCATCGGTCACCTAAACGACCAAAACATAAAATTGTGTCCATCCGGTCACATAAACGACAAAACATTTAAAATTTGTCATCCGGTCACTAAGCGAACAAAATAGATACGTATCTACGGTGACGGCCAGCTGGATGACTCTCTCATCGATCGACTGTACCCTACATCCTACGGGTGACGTCAGCCAGATGATCCCTCTCATTCGGGCACTAGACGACAAACAAAAAACACCTATATCATCCGACAAACAAAACACTCGACCTCATACGGTATAGAAAAGAAACACAACAGATCCAAAGAAAAAGAAAAGAATTACTACTTCCCAACGACCATCAGGGAACGACTCAAGCCATGCATTAATCAAAATCGATTAAAAACCAACATTTAAAAACTCCAACAGACTGCCAAAATCAGGTAAATTTCAAAAAACGTATTCAAAATGCTAAAAGTTCCTACTGTCTGAGAACTCAAACATCTAGACGGAATCATTGACTAATAGTCCTCCACACTGACAGACAATCCGTTAAAACCCGCCCCGGGTCAGCTGCCTAGAACATTGAATAAAGTGTTCCTCAACCCGATAGTCTCAGTGAACTCAGGAAAAAACACCTGCGTCAATTCTTCCCCTACATCACAAACTCATTATTAGCCAATTGCTAAGATAAGTAATTTGCAAAGGAAAATGAATTATGAAAACATAAACTCCTAATCATGCAATTTCTACTTCTCCTCAAGTGCTCATTCATAGTTGCTAATTCAGATCCCCCCTGTTGAAATGGGAGTAGGCTCAACCTACCAACGTAGTATCACTGACTATTAAGGGGCTTGATTAATTCCCTTAAAGTAAATGATCACATGTCAGATCCCCCTGTGAAATTGGAAAGTGGGATCAGATCCTACAAAGTATATATCCACTGTCTCATTAAGGGGCGGATTAATTCCCTTAACAGTACAATCTGATTCACTTTGCTGTTTCATCACATTCAATCCTCTCCATACCAAATGGTGTATCCAAATTCATTTTCGTATACATTTTGAAAACATGATGCATGACATACAAACATATCCAAGTAAATACAAACCTAACGTTTTGTGATGTAGGCCCGAAGGCACAAGCAACACTTATTACTTTGGATCTCCTGGAATTGTCTGGGTAGCTAACACTTCGGTATTGCCAACCTAAAACCGTAGACAGAGCATATATTAAATTCCTCTAATCTTCATTCTAGACCACTATAAATCTAAGGAAACTCTAGTCATTGTGCATTCTCGATTTCGAATTAAACCGAACTAACCCTCACTTACTGTATTCTCCAAAACCTCAATATCATCCCTCCCACCAACAATAATACAATGTAGCTAGAAATAGAGGCAAACTCACCAAGTTTGGAAGAAGTCGCTGGAGAAAGTCGAAGGGGGGTCTCCTATCGTGCTATGCTAGGCTGAGGAGCTGAGAATGGGGAGGAAATGGAATAAACCAGTGGCGGCTACTTCAATAATAGTTTCCTTAAATACGTTATCCACCTTTAGATTTCTAATTACCCTTATACCCTTGCCTAGTCCATCCACTAACCCTACATTAATATGTCATTAGTTTTTAAAAAAAAAGAATAGAGAAACGGTTTAAAAACAGGACCGGGTAATTACAATTCTACCCTCCTTAAAAGAATTTTGTCCTCAAAATTCAGTACCTGAATAATTCTGGATGTTGGTCCATCATGTCTTGCTGACGCTCCAAGTTGTCTCCTCTATGTTCTGATTGTGCCATAAGACTTCACTAGTGGAACTTTTTGTTGCGCATACCTTCACTGCATAGTCCAAGATCCTTACTGGTTTCTCCACATATGCAAGAGTAGGAAGGGCTTCAATGCTCTGCTGTTCCATATCTGTGAAGGATCTTTAACACATTTCTTCAAGCCATGGAAACATGAAACACATTATGAATTCCCTCCAGAGAGGCTGTAGCAGAAGTTGATATGCTGACTTCCCAATTCTCTTCACGATTTGGAAAGGTCCAATATACCTGGGGTTCAACTTGCCTCTTTTCCCAACCTCACAACTCCTTTGAAAGGTGACAACTTTAAGGAAAACCTCATCACCTACATCAAACTCTAATTCTCTTCGTCTTTTGTCTGCGTAGCTTTTCTGCCGACTTTGAGCTGTTAGATTCTTTGTCGGATAAGAGCAATCTTCTCCACTGTCTGCTGCACAATATCAGGACCAATCAACTTTTCTTCTCCAACTTCATCCAATAGAATGGAGATCTGCACTTTCGTCCATATAATGCTTCGTATGGTGCCATGCCTATTGTTGCTTGGAAGCTGTTATTGTAAGAGAACGTCGACCAATGGTAAGTATCCACTCCAAGATCCTTGAAAATCCAATACACATGCTCGGAGCATATCCTCCAAGGTTTGGATAGTTCTCTCGGATTGTCCATCAGTTTGAGGATGAAAGGCTGTGCTAAAACTAAGCTGTGTTCCCATAGCCTTGTGCAAACTTTCCAGAACTTGGATGTAAATCTGGAGTCTCGGTCTGAAACTATGGTGCTTGGAACTCCATGCAGTCTAACCACTTCGTGCACATACAACTCTGCCAGTTGATCCATCGAGTATGTTACCTTTATTGGCAGAAGTGAGCAGATTTGGTTAAACGATCGACTATTACCCAGATTGCATCATGTCCCTTTGCGTGTCTAGGTAATCCCATAACAAAATCCATAGCTATTTGTTCCCATTTCCATTCGGGAACTGGTAGGGTTGCAATGTTCCAGCAGGCCTCTGATGTTCAGCTTTGACTTGCTGGCAGATCAGAACATGTCTCCACATACTCCGCCACACTTCTCTTCATACCTGGCCACCAATAATGTTGTTTTGAGATCTCTGTACATCTTTGTACTTCCAGGATGAACAGAGAGCCTGGAGGAATGTGCCTCAGATAAGATTTCCTTTCTAAGTTCAGTATCAGCCGGAACAAACCATCTATTTCGAAACTTGAGAATTCCATCGGCTGAGCAGTTGAAATCCAACTTGCCAGTAGAATCCATGCTCAACTTATATTCATTGCATTCAGGGTCATTCATTTGAACTTCCTTTATTCTCTCCAAATGGTAGGCCTTAAAGATATGGTCGAAAGCATGGCTGACACACTAGACACGGCTTCCATGTTAAATCTGTGGAATTCAGTCTCTAAAGCTATTGGTATATCTAAAATCAATGCAGAGACTGAAGGAGTCACTCTACTCAAAGCATCAGCCACTACATTCGCCTTGCCGGGGTGGTACTTAATCTCGAAATCATAATCTTTGACAAATTCTAACCATCTACGCTGCCTCATATTTAGTTCCTTTTGCGTGAAAATGTATTTCAGGCTCTTATGATCTGAAAATATCTCACAAGATTTTCCATACAGGTAATGCCTCCAATCTTAAGTGCGAATACCACTGCAGCTAATTCTAAGTCATGTGTAGGTAATTTTTCTCATGGACCTTCAACTGTCTAGAGGCATAAGCTATCACTTTACCATCCTGCATTAACACACAACCTAGACCGATCTTGGAAGCATCACAATAAATGCTAAACTTACCATTCTCGACAGGGAGGGTCAGAATTGGAGCATTGGTCAGCTTCTGCTTCAAAGTTTGGAAACTATGCTCGCAATCCTCAGTCCACACATATTTTACGTTCTTCCTAGTTAATCGGGTAAGGGATGTTGCAATCTTTGAGAATCCTTCGATAAATTTCCTGTAATACCAGCCAATCCAAGGAAACTTCTGACATCCGTAGCATTCCTCGGTTGGGGCCATTCCTTAACTGCCTGGACCTTAGCTGGATCCACAGATATGCCATCTCCAGAGATGACATGTCCTAAAAAGTGAACTTGGTCCAACCAAAATTCACACTTGGAAAACTTGGCATAAAGTTGGTGCCTTCTCAGTACTTCTAACACTAAACCCAAATGTTTTGCATGCTCATCTTTAGTACTAGAATAGATTAGAATGTCATCTATGAATACAATGACAAACTTGTCCAAATACTCGTGAAACACCCTATTCATGAGATCCATGAAGGCTGCTGGTGCATTTGTCAGACCAAAAGACATAACCAAAAACTCATAATGTCCATACCTCGTGCGAAAGGCAGTCTTTGGGATATCCTCAGATTTAACCTCAGCTGATAATAACCGGATCTAAGGTCAATCTTAGAGAAAACTCTTGCAACCCCTAAGCTGGTCAAATAAGTCATCAATTCTCGGCAGAGGGTATTTATTCTTAACAGTTAACTTATTCAATTCTCTATAATCAATGCACATGCACATAGATCCATCTTTCTTCTTGACAAAGAGGACCGGTGCAGCCCCATGGTGAAAAGCTAGGGCGTATGAACCCTTTCTCCAACAGATCCTCCAATTGTTTCTTTAACTCTTTGAGTTCTGTTGGTGCTAGTCTATATGGATTTTTAGGACACAGGCTTGGCTCCGGGGTAAACATCCACAACAAATTCGATTTCCTATCTGGTGGCAAGCCTGGAAGGTCATCTAAGAATACTCAGGGAGTCTTGGACAACTAAGACATTTTTGGGACTTGATTTCTCCACTAGTTGTATGTCTAAAGCACTAGCTAAGAAGCACAAATACTCTCTACACTGGGAGGGTCTACAATTGACAGAAGTCATTACAGTCATTTCCTTACTCTTCTCTGAGGCTTGAAAGGTATGCCTCAAACTACCAGGGGGTTGGAAACTAACTATTCCAGTCCTACAATCAATCGGGGCATAATGCTTAAACAGCCAATCCATTCCTAGAATTATATCAAATCCCATGATATCCATAATGATGAGATCAGCAGGTAGACGCACACTTCCTACTAACACATCTCTGTCAAGCATCACTCGGTTAGAGTGCATGCGCTCACCAGAGGGTAAGGTAACCTTAAACACATGCATGGAAGGGGTAAACGGTACATCTAATTTAGCAGCAAATGTAGATGCTATAAACGAATGCGTTGCACCAGAATCTATCAAAGTAAAAGCAGGCCAGAGTTGATCAATATAGTACCTGACACTACGGCAGGCTGTTCTTCACCCGACTCCATCATGGAGAATATTCTGGTTAATCATAGCAGGACCACTCTTAGGAACTGGACAGTCTCTGCTAATATGGCCGACTTTGTTACAATTATAGCATCTGGTGGACTCTAGGCTTCGAACACTCTTTGAACGTATGTCCAACTTCCTCACAGTTGAAGCACTTCCCAAGCCCAGTCTACATTCTCCCGGGTGGTTCTTCAGGCACTTTGGACACTGGGGAAATTTCTTGACATTTTGCAACCCTTCCCCCTGCTCCTTGGCTATTTTGGCCCCTCACTTGGCCTCTTTGTTCCCCTTTGCTGGTGTGGCTGGTTAAAACCTTTGCGGGGTCTCCTTTAGTCCAGCACACTTCCTTTCAGCCTCTTCCACTTCCAGAGCAGTGGACACAACTTCGCTGAACGTTAAACCTTTAATGCCACAGAATTGACTCCCCGATAAATCTCCGGCTTCAGTCCATGCACAAATTTGAACACCTTATCCTCGTCCTTATGAGCAAAGTGTCCAGCAAACCTGGACAAGGACTCAAATTGCCTACTGTACTCAGCCACCGACCCTGTCTGCTTCAAATTCAGAAATTCCAACTTCTTTGCGGTTTAGACCGTGCTGTTAAAATATTTCTCATAGAAGATGTCCTTAAACTGTGACCAAGTCATAGTCAGAATGTCAGTGGTGGTTTCAACTGTTTCCCACCAGAGTTGAGCTTCGCCAGCCAAGTGAAATGTTGCTAACGTGACCTTATCTCCTTCTTCAATGCTGGCGCACCTAAACATGCTCTCTATCTTCCTAAGCCACACTTCAGCCACAACAGGATCAGATGACTGACCATCAAACGTGGGTGGTCTTAGTCTCCGAATCTATCCCCGGAATGCTCGTTGCTAGAACCCGAGTTGGCACTTCCTTGTACCTCTCGGTTCAGCAGTACTCCTAGTTGATCGGATTGTTGGTGCATTAATTCTGCCTGCTGTCGCACTAGATCCGTCAACTGTCCGATTACACTAGAATCCTCTGCGCTTCCCGGAGTTGGTGTCTCTCCTCTGCACCTCTTGGCCTTCCTGGTCGTCGAGACATTTTGCTATATTCCTGCGCAGGGTTAACTATTTTATAAACATCTAATTACTAAGGCTAACATAAACACTTACAGTTGTTGGAGTACTCCCATGCAACGATCGGCACTGACGAGTAATCTTTTGACGGTTTAACTGAATGTCTCTGATACCACACTATGACACCCCGATTCCCTGAACCCGGTTTGTTACTCAAAACCCCGAATATTACTAAGAAACACTTGGGCCAAATTTAAAACTTCGTTGAAAATTTCAGAATTTGAAATTTGACAAACATGAAAACTTGCAGCGGAAATCGTTTAAACAAAGTAAAATTAAACAAAGCCAGTTAAAATAATCGTTGGCAATATTAAGAATCAATCAGTTGAGAAGCAAAGGTTTAACTCGTAAAATAATTTAAAGATTTCAAAAGTCAATTTCATCGACCGCCGAACAAAGTCAACAAAAGGGAAGGCTACTCGAAGACATCCACCGGTGACTAACGACAAAGCACAAGATTTGTCATCCGGTCACTAAACGACAAAACATAAAATTTGTCATCCGGTCACTAAACGACAAAACATAAAATTTGTCATCCGGTCACTAAGCGACAAATATATCCTTCATCTACCGGTGACGTCAGCTGGATGATCTCTCTCATCCGATCAACTTTACCCTACATCTACCGGTGACGTCAGTCGATGATCCCTCTCATCGGGCACTAGACGACAAACAAAACACCTATATCATCCGACAAACAAAACACTCGACATCATCCGTAGAAAGAAACACAACACTATCCACAGAAAAGAATTTACTTACTTCCCAAAGACCATTCAGGAACGACTCAAGCCATAGCATTAATCAAATCCGATAAAACCAACATTTAAAACTCAACAGACTGCTAAAATCAGTAAATTTCAAAACGTATTCAAAATGCTAAAATTCCTACTGTCATGAGAACTCAACATACTCAGACTGAATCCTTGACTACTAGTCCTCCACACTGACAGACATCAGTTAAACCGCCCCGTCAGCTGCCAGAACATTGAATAAGTGTACTCCTCCAACCCGACTAGTCCCAGTGACTCAGTAAACACACCTGCTGTCACTTCTTCACCTACATCACAAAACTCATCTATTAATGCCTAATGCTAAGTAAGTAATGCAAAATAAAATGAATTACTGAAACATAAACTCCTAATCATGCAATTTCTACTTTCTCCTCTCAGTTGCTCATTCATCGTTTCTAATTCAGATCCCCCTGTGAAATTGGGAGTCGGATCAACTCTCCCAAAGTATGTATCCACTGACTCATTAAGGGGCGGATTAATTCCCTTAACAGTAAATCTGATTCACATGGTCAGATCCCCCTGTGAAATTGGAAGTTGGATCAGCTCTTCCAAGTATATATCCACTGTCTCATTAAGGGGCGGATTAATTCCCTTAACAGTAAATCTGATTCACTTTGCTGTTTCATCACATTCAATCATCTCCATACCAATGTGTATCCAAATTCATTTTCGTATACATTTGAAACATGATGCATGACATACCAACATATCCAAGTAAATACAAACCTAACGTTTGTGATGTAGGCCCGAAGGCACAAGCAAACATTACTTACTTGGATCTCCTGGAATTGTCTGGTAGCTAACCACTTTCGGTATTGCTCAACCTAAAACCGTAGACAGAGCATATATTAAATTCCCTCTAATCTTCATTCTAGACCACTATAAATCTAAGGGAAACTCTAGTCATTGTGCATTCTCGATTTCGACTTAACCGAACTAACCCTCACTTACTGGTATTCGCCAAAACCTCAATATCATCCCTCCCACCAACAATAGATACAATGTAGCTAGAATAGAGGCAAAACTCACCAAGTTCGGAAGAAGTCGCTGGAGAAATGTCCGAAGGGGGGTCTCCTATCGTGCTCTGCTAGGCTGAGGAGCTGAGAATGGGGAGGAAATGGAATAAAACAGTGGCGGCTACTTCATAATAGTTTCCTTAATACGTTATCCACCTTTAGATTTCTAATTACCCTTATACCCTTGCCTAGTCATCCACTAACCCTACATTTAATATTGTCATTAGTTTTAAAAAAAAAGAATAGAGAAACGGTTTAACAGGATCGGGTATTACAGAAACGGAGGCTCACGTCCCCGAAACCACCCACTGTTCTCAAAATTAGGGCTGGAGAATGGGTCCGATGGGAGGCAGTGACCGCTGTTCTTAAAATTATGTTTGAAAATGGGGGGTCATTGCCCCAGAACGGCTAGTGAGCGAGACAAGATGAAGTAGAGATTAGAGTTCTTCGTAGGCAGAGTCTAGGAGCTCATCATCATACAGAGAGAGCTAGCTCATTCCCACAGAGAGCTGAGGAAAACTCTTATGGATTGGGTGGAGCGAGAAGACGAGGATGTTCTACCGTAGTTTAGTTTATGTTTTGTATTTTATTTTATGTACTTTAATTTATGTTTATACTTTATTTTATGCTATAAGTAGTATGATTGTACTTTAGTTTAAAATTGTCATTTAGTGTATATTATAGCACATCAAAAACATGTGCAACAACAATTTTGACAAAGGAAGGAAATCCTTCCTTCCAGCCTGAACATTTTGACAAAAACAGTAGACAATTTTGACGAAAAAACCAAACCCTCCCCTATAAATACAGAAGCTCGGGAAGAGGGAGACTCACAAAAAAAATCAGAGCTCACCTCGCTGGAAATCGCCATTCCGAACCTCGGCCGAACTCTTCTCCAGCGAAACCCTCCCCGGCCCAACCTCGCTCGGCGCTCACCTAGCCTGTAAAACCCGGCATTTTAGGCATGTAATTATTCCTTGAACTATTAAATGAGGTTAATTGGCTATTAATAGAATGCGTAATTTTATTGGAATTTTGTGAAGCCTTACGGAAAAAGCGGATTTTCGGAGAAAAACGAATCAAAGAATTTTAGTAACAATTTACTTGGAAAACCAAACTATGGACAACCAAAACAAAACAATTTGGTTAGAAATCAATGGAAGGGCAAAATGGGAAGCCAATTAAGGTTGGTGGGAGGAACCAATGGTTGGATGCCATGTGTTCAACTTGTTGAACAAGACATGTTCTCCTCCTACGTGAAACACTCACTTTCTCTTCTCTGCTCTCTCCACTCCTCTCTATTTTCTCTCTTCCAGGCTACCAGCGACGGTTCTAAACTCTGCTTTTTCTCGTTTTCTCCGATTTTCTCCAGTGAAGATAATCATCTACTAAAGTTAACGAGTTTGGACAAGTTTAAATGTGAGTTTTGTTGAAGTTTAGGGTTAAGATATTTTGGAGAAAACTCACTGTTTTTGGATGAAAACATGTAGGTTAGTTTTTCTAAAGGTTTGAATGGAGGTTTTGAGCATGTCCTACTGAGTTATTAGTTAGCATTTGCAACTCTGTTTATTTTTTTTACGTGCATGTTATAGGTACGTGCATCTCTGAGGTAACACGTTCAAGACTTACAACTTCACGGATACAGGTAATTCATGCGTATAAATTGGCCCTTAAGTCCTACAGGCATAGAGATACTAGTTTTGGTTTCGGGTAGTTAGGTCGTAGGTTATACTATAAGCTAAATGTGTTCTGTGTGTTCTGTTTCATGTTGTTTTTATTCTGTCGCCTGTATATGTTGAGTTTAAGCACCGTATTTGTTCATGCACACACGTTTTCCTGTAAACCATGTAAATAGTTTTAGCACCAGATTTGAAGTTATGAAAGTTAAAAATGTGAATGTAATGTATGGTTAGTGTGGACAAGGACTGACATCCTGTCATGTACTCCTGTTATGTCCTGTTTGTGGCATGTACTCCTGTTGCGCCAGCACTTCTTCCCACTTATACTTTCTGGTCCAGTGAAACGTATGTAACGTAACGAATATTCATGTATTTGAAAATGTTCATGCACAACATATGCATCACTGTATTTCATGTTCTTACTGAGCTCTAGGCTCATAGTTGAATTCCCTGTTGTAGGTATGGATCCTCCAGATGAGGACCTTGTGCCTCAAGCTGATGGGTTTGATGTAGTTGGCGGTTCGAGCTCATGGGGATTTGTTGCTGCAGTCAGACAAATGTATTCCTGTGAGGATGTATTTTCTATAGTTATGTTAAGTTCTGTACAACTTCTGAAATTTTAAATGATGTATAAACTTTCTGTTGATGTTTAAAAAAAAAAAAACCTCTGTTTAACAGTTGTATGTATGTTTGAATATTCTGGAACTGTTTGGAATCTTTTCCTTTCAGGTTGTGCATGGATTGTCTCGAGTTTTAGAGTTATCCTGCAGTTTGTTTTCTTGCATCTCTGTCATGTTGTCAAGTGTGTTTTTAAACTGTGTTTTGAATCGGGTTTTAGAAGTTCAAAGTTTTTGTGTCAAAAGAAGTAGTCGTCAAACAGAGAGGTAGCCGATTCATTCGCCTGGGTAACCGATCGATCGCGGACTATATGTTTATGTCTTTCAAGTCTTCAAGTTTTTCAAAAGAAAACAGTCGTCCACGCCTTCTGTAAAAGAGTTGTTCATTTTGTTCTGTGAACAATTGTCCACGCCTTCTGTAAAAGAGTTGTTCATTTTGTTCTATGAACAGTCGTCCACGCCTTCTGTAAAATAGTCATCCACGCTTTCTGTAAAAGAGTTGTTCATTTTGCTCTGTGAACAGTCGTCCACGCTGTTCTTTAAAACAGTCATCCATGCTGCCCTTTTTTGTCAAACGTCCACGGTCACTGTCGTTTATTTTAAACGTCCACAGATTTCTGTTGTCTACTGTTCTGCCCTTTTATGTCAAACGTCCACGGTCACTGCTGTTTATTTTAAACATCCACGGACTTCTATTGTCTACTCTTTCTGCCCTTTTACGTCAAACGTCCACGGTCATTGCCTTTTATTTTAAACGTTCATGGACTTCTGTTGTCTACTGTTTTTGTTTTTTGTTTCAAACGTCCACGGACTTCAATTGTCTATTGTTTTTGTCTTTGATTTTAAACGTCCACGGCTTCTGTTTGTCCACAGATCCTGTCTATGATTTTAAACGTCCACGGCTTCTGTTTGTCCACAGATTCTGTCTTTGACACTGCATGACTTCTAGTTTCTATTTCCCATTTTATTAAGTTTTTCACTGCATGTCTGTCGTCCATTCTGCCTTCCAGTTTCAGTCGTCCATTTCTGTTTCATGATTTCTGTTTTCACGTCTTCAGATTTAAGAGCTTTAAAAAGTCGAAGGTTTTACGTCCAAATATCAAAATCCTGTTTAAGTCGAAGTCAAGTCCTGGTGAAAATCTTGGGATTGTTTCGTTCCCTTCCTGCCTTCTGTCTTCCTGTTTCTTCTGCCAATTATTCATGTAACCTAATTTTAACTTATCTTCCAGTCTTCAGCTCCAGAGAAGGTTTTCTCTGTCTAATGTTTTAAAAGTTCAAAAAAAAAAATATGCGTCACGTTTTCAATGTCCCGAGTGATGGCTATTTGACCCGATCGGGTCTGGGGTCGTCACAGTTATGATATCAGAGCGAAACCAGGTTTTAAAAGCGATTCTGTAACTATCTGACTGCGCAATCTGCCACGTGAGATCGCTCCACCAACTGTAAGTGTTTAAGTTTCTGTATCCGTTTTAGTTTATTAAGTTAAGTTCCTTATCATTTATAGGATTTACATAGAAATGGTGAGAGGACACCAAGGTGAGCCAAATGATAGGGGCTACACCCTTGACCGTTTAACCGAGATGGTCGGCGTTCAGTCTCGCATGATGGAGCGCATGATGGCTGATAATGGGAACAATAACCGTGCTAATGCTCCACGTGACTCTAGTGGAGAGAGATTCTGGCGACTCCAACTGCCTATGTTCGATGGATTATCAACAGATCCTACTCACGCCGAAGAATGGATCCGGCAAATCAAACGTATGTTCAACTATTAAGAAGTGGAGGAAAACAAGAAGGTGATATGTGGCTCGTTCCATCTTACCAAAAATGCTGGATTTTAGTGGGACACGGTGCAGTCATCTACCGTGGCATTGAGCTGGGAAGGATTCAAAAGAATTTTCTACGAGAAATACTTCGACCGCAGTGTGAGGAAAGAGAAGATGATCGAATTCTCTCAACTGCAACAATTTGGAACGGTGGCTGAGTATGTTTAGAAGTTCGAGTCACTATCCCGCTACGCACCTGATCTGGTGGCCACCGACGAAAACAAAGTACACCAATTTATTCAGGGTCTAAAGTTGGACCTCTTACGAGGGATTACAATCGGGGGATTTGACAAGGCCCCGTATACAAAGGTAGTGGCCAAGGCTTATCAGTTGGAAGCCTTAGAGGTGAAGTCTTAGAGATATAGAGATACATCAAAGAGAATCCTACATGATGCCCCTCAACAGCAACAACAAAGGGGTCAGTTTGGGCAGCCACAACGGTAACAGAACAGAGGTGTTAAGAGACCTAATGAGATTGCCGTTTATCAGGACAAGGGGAAAAGACCAATGGGAGCTCCACAGCTTCCTGTATGCCCGCGTTGCTAGAGAATCATACGGAAAATGCAGGCTTTTTATTGGTCGTTGCTTCCGATGCGACAAGGAGGGCCATCACGTCCGGGATTGCCCAATGCCCGACACAAGACCGAATCGAGCCGTGCCAAGAGTTTTTGCAATGATAGAGGATGATGATGACACACAACACACGGCGATCGCAGGTACAATATTGATTTGTGATGCACCTGCTTATACTTTGTTTGACACGGGGGCCACACATTCGTTTGTGGCAATGAACTTTGTGGGTAGGGAGAACTTTTGTATAGTGCCGTCAGATCAACCCTACAGTGTCATGCTACCATCCAGAGAGTTTATGCACTCCGAGCATGCAGTGCAGGGTGATATAGTGTCAGTTAGAGACCAGAAATTGTATGCCAATCTTATCATCATCGGTATGATAGGATACGAGATAATTCTGGGGATGGACTGGCTGTTTAGACATCACGCCACCATCAACTGCAGGTCCGGGCTCGTGTCTTTTAAGCGCCCGAATGAGGTAGAGTTCTCCTATCAGGCAATACCAAAGAAACACAGTATGCTTGTTATATCCTCCTTGAAAGCTCAATAGCTGATGAGGTCAGGATGTGTCGGATTTCTTACCCACGTGATAGATGTTCAAAGGCAAGGTGAGACAGAACTACAAGATATCTAGGTGGTTCGAAACTTCTCAGAGGTCTTCTTAGATGACTTACCAGGATTGCGATCGGATCGCGAGATTGAGTTCGAGATTGATGTATATCCTGGTGCTGAACCGGTATCGAAGAATCCGTACCGTATGGCGCCAATAGAGCTGAGGGAGTTGAAGGCTCAGCTAAAGGAATTAGTAGACAAGGGCTTCGTGCACCCTAGTTTCTCTCTGTGGGGTGCTCCAGTCCTATTTGTTAAGAAGAAGGATGGGTCCCTACGTATGCGTATTGACTACCGTGAGCTGAACAAGTTGACTATCAAGAATAAGTACTCGTTTAAGAGGATCGACGATTTATTTGACCAGCTACAAGGGGCTCAGGTATTCTCAAAGATTGACTTGCGCTCCGGTTATTACCAGTTGAAGGTCAGAGATGACGACATTCCAAAGACCACATTCAAGACCCAATACGGACACTATGAATTCTTAGTGATGTCGTTTGGGTTGACTAATGCTCCGACAGCATTTATGGACCTAATGAACAGGATATTCCAGGATTTCTTGGATAGATTTGTGATCGTCTTCATCGACGACATCCTGGTTTATTCTCAGAATGAGGTGGAGCATGAAGAGCACTTGGCAATTGTACTATCAACTCTAAAACAACACCAATTATACGCCAAGCTGTCAAAGTGTGAATTTTGGTTGAGCAGGATTAACTTCCTAGGCCATGTGGTGTCTGCAGAAGGAGTGTCCGTGGATCTAGCAAAGATTCTGGCGGTGAAAGAATGGCAGAGGCCGAGGAATGCCAGTGAAGTACGGAGTTTTATTGGGTTCGCTGGTTATTACAGAAAGTTTATCAAGGGATTTTCTGTGATAGCGAAGCCTATGACCAGCTTAACGAGGAAAGATATCAAGTTCAAGTGGTCCGAAGTGTGCGAAGAGAGTTTTCAGACGCTCAAACAGAAATTAACCACTGCTCCTTTGTTGGTATTGCCGGTCGTAGACGGCAAATTCAGTGTATATAGCGACGCGTCAAAGATTGGCCTGGGATGCGTATTGATGCAAGAAGGAAAAGTGGTGCCGTACGTATCTAGACAATTGAAGAACCACGAGCAAAACTACCATACTCACGACCTTGAGTTAGTGGCAGTTTTTTTTGCACTGAAGGTATGGAAACACCACTTGTATGGACAATCATGCGAGGTGTTTTCTGATCACAAAATCTTGAAGTATATATTTACTCAGAAATAATTAAACATGAGGCAACGGCGGTGGCTCGAATTCGTGAAAGATTATGACATCGAGATTAAATATCACCTGGAGAAAGCTAACGTGGTAGCCGATGCGTTGAGCAGGATGCCGGCTACTATGCAACTGGCCTTTTCGGCCATATCAGTGCCTTTGAGGACAGAAATTCAGAGGTTCGATTTGGAGGTGGTTTCTAAGATATTCGGGAGATGGTATTCTGAAGTTCAAATATTGGTGGTACGTTCCGAGAGATGAGGAGCTACGAAAGGACATTTTATCGGAAGCCCACTCGTCTTCTTTCTCTGTGCATCCTGGAAGCACGAAGATGTATCAAGACTGAAACTTCACTTCTGGTGGCCGAATATGAAAAACGATGTGGCCAAATATGTGGAGTCTTGCGTGATATGTCAACAAGTGAAGGCTGAACATCAACGACCAGGTGGAACACTTCAGCCTCTCCCGATCCCTGAATGAAAGTGGGAGAACATCACTATGGACTTCGTTGTTGGCCTACCGAGGACGACTAGAGGCCATAACAGCATATGGGCTATTGTAGATAGACTAACAAAGTCGGCCCATTTTCTACTTGTGAAGACGACATTCTCTATGGACCAGTATGCAGAAGTATACATAAGCGAGATCATCACGCTGCATGGGGTGCCAGTATCAATTGTATCTGACCGGGACCCTAGATTCACATTGAGGTTCTGGAAAAGCTTGCAAAACTCCTTAGGTACCAAGTTAAATTTCAGCACTGTATTTCATCCATAAACTGACGGACAATCCGAGAGAACGATTCAGATACTGGAAGATATGTTAAGGTCGTGTGTGCTGGAATTTCATGCTCCTTGAAGTAAATATTTGCTGCTCGTGGAGTTCGCTTGCAACAATAGCTACCAGGTTACGATCGGTATGGCTCCATATGAAGCTCTTTATGGCCGAAAATGCAGATCTCCATTATGTTGGGATGAAGTTGGAGAATCCAGACTTGTCGGCCCCGAGTTGTTACAGCAGATGTCTGAGGTGATTGCTACTATCAAACAGCGAATCAATACTACTCAGAGTCGACAAAAAAGTTACGCGGATCGAAGACAGAGAGACTTGGAGTTCGCTGAAGGCGATGAAGTATTCCTGAAGGTGTCGCTTTTCAAAGGCGTGATGAGATTTGGTAAGAAAGGGAAGCTCAGTCCAAGGTTTGTGGGGCTATTCCCATCGTGATGAGGAGTTGGAACATAGCTTACAGACTACAGTTGCCAGCGTCTATGGATGGGGTTCACAATGTTTTTCATGTTTCGATGCTAAGAAAGTGGTGTACGGGATCTAACTCAGATCATGGAATCAGGTGGACTATGATATCATGCGATGCGGCATATTGAAGAAAGGCCAATACAGATTGTGGATACTTTCGTCAAAGTGCTTCGTAACAGGTGGTCCCTTGGTGAAAGTTTTATGGCGCAA